>MAIP01000041.1:0-178058 GCA_001736125.1 Pseudozyma tsukubaensis | reverse complement strand
ATCTTTGAGACAAGCATATGACTACTGGCAGAATCAACCAGGTAACTAAGTCTTTTCGACGGCGATCCCTTTTGCGAGAAAAAGGACCCCACGCCGAATCGGTTTCGCACCCTTCACTGCGCCCGAAAGCAACAGATCCGAGTGGTCTGCCGACCGTGTTTTTACAACGAAAGCGTTTAGCAGTCACTGCGTTATGAAAAACGCAGAGAAAGCTGGACATCGCTTCACCCCAGCTTCGCATTTTTTCCTTTCTCCCGAAAGAGAGAAGGGAAAAGGGCAAAGCTGAGGATCCGAACGATCTCCTCCTATCTCTCCGATTCCACTGTGCTCTGGAATGAAACCAAGCATACGTGCTTTCGAGTTTCGAAACCACCGAAATGGTTCAAAGGGGCTCGAGAGACGTAGCTTAGGCCATCCCTTGGTGGAGGCTAGATGCGATGGAAAAATCTGCGTTAGTGAAAACGAGCTTCCAAAGCGTCCGCACCTCCGTATGAATTATGGGGTATCACATAAATGCGTTAGGTCTAGCCATCGGCAAGGATGTTCACCTCATTCTCCATTGCAAGAATCCGAAAGAATTCCTGACTTTAGGTTTTATCTCGATGCCGACCGAAGCACGGCAGAGAAGGGGCTCGACTCACGAAAACGCCGCGTCCGTCAACTCGCTGAGGAGGAGGACTAACGACGTACATATGAGGTTCCCAGTCATTTGGAAGGGTTAAAAAAAACCACCAGGATCCAACAACCTATATCAATACCTATGATGCATTCCCTCGAAACTAGGCGAGCAAGCTCAAACGAAGTAATGAGGGGGGAGCAGGCAGAGCGCAGTTGCGATACGGCCAGCGGCCGCATTCTCCCAGAGTCCCAAGGTGTCCGTGCAGGTCAGCAATTGCCGCGAATCCGTATTCTTTTTTTCCCGTTGGCGAGCTAGGCCCAGGCTACTGAGGAAAGGTGAAAGGGATTGTGCAACGCATCACCGCAGCAAGGAGCTTGGGATGGCGAAGAACGCTTAAAGAGAGACGCACAAGGATAGAGTGATTGTTGGTCGGATGTCCGGACTAAGTCAACAGACACCTTTGCTCGAACCACTCATTTGTTCGCCCCCTTTCGTATATCCCAGGGTATGGGAGTCTGGTTTGGGTAGTGAGTGGGAGACGCGTCGAAACTCGTACAGTGGAGGGGGTGGGGTGCTCACGCATTTTTCGCCTCGAATCCGACTTGGGCAAGCAAGTCTAACACAATACCGAAACGTTATCAATAATTTCCGAATCTCAAAGTTATTGTATTATCAGTCTAACATGTAATTGCGAGTAGTACAAAGCCGACTTCCGCGTGGACAAGATCGTTTTAATTGTGAGCGTCAGAATCCTCTTGCAATCACGTATAAATATTGGCCACAAAAAGAAGGTGAAAATTGAAATATTCGTACCGTGAGAAAATAAGCATATCGGCAAAGACTTTGAAAACATCGGGACTTGCTGGCTTCTCGTCAGGGGTCCTATGCAGATCATCTGAGACACACCAAAACACACTACCTGTGGATAGAGCTCTGTAACCGTCTAGCTTGTCTTGCTTGCCCGTCCATATAGCGCTTCGATGCTCATACTGATGGAAACAGTCTTGAGATCGTCACAACTTTTCGTCAGGATGCGAATCCCCCGATGATGACGATCAGCGATCTGTAGGCGGCGTGCATTGGGAGTGGTCGTCCCGAACAGGAAGGTAGAGAAATTGAGTGGTCGCGTGCCGAGCGGAAGATTGATGCATGAATACCGCGCGAAAAAGTCGGAGATCCAATTGTGCGATGCGTGTTAGAATCAAGCTCAAGAAAAACTTCCTCTCGGACATCATAGCCGTTTAGTGCTCGCTTCGGTCTGACTCTGCAGCACAGCACGGCCCAGTCTAGCCGCGAGTAGAGTCTTGACCAAGAAGCAATTCCATGCGGTCGGATCGTCGCCAAGAGAGGCAAAGAACGGGCCTGTGCTCCTCAATCTCTCCATGTGTCATGCGTTTGCTCGACTGTGCAAGCAAGGCTGCCCCGCATCGCTTTGGTCTAGCTTGAATGCTAAATCCATTGAGCTCCAAAGTTAGCATTTACCTTTATGAGAATCGAGCTAGCCTCGCAAAGGAGAAGAAACGGTCAGGGGTCCCGTGGCGGTGGCTTCGTCTTGATCAAGTCAAGAAGCAGGGAAAATGATCCCGCCTGCCAAGCCGAGTAGACTCGACATGTAGAGTTTGCGCCGGCATCCAAGTTAAGCGCTCTCCTGTCTCAGGCCTCCACGCCACCGCCTCTGTGTGATTGTCCAGGGCGATCCCGCTCTCACGCCTCGTGAGACCTGCCTGAGGGAAAATGGTATCCAGGGTGCAGCTGCAACGTCGATCCACTTTCTTCTGCGTTCACGCTCCTCCACAGCTCCAGACCTCGGCGGACATGTAGAATCTACCTTATCTGGTGCTCGTCCTTAACTCTTTCCTGTGCTATGCTGCGTGACACTGACCGACTGTCTACCCTGAGGCTCTTCTGATATATACACAATGCTGCACGTAATCAGCTCCGCCGAGTCTTCTTCTCCTGCATCGATATCATCCTTGTTCGAGTCGCACCACCACCATCTCGATATCCTCTCATCCACGTCGACCTGATTGACATCGAACAACAGCATTCAGACCACCTTGATTAGCATAGCGGCGTTCCAACTAGCTCTCGCAGGCATACATCTTCAGCTCAGCTAGTCTCGCACCGCCTTTATCTGGCGTCCGTCGCTCCAACCACTTTTCTTGCAAGCTTGTTCGTCGCCAGCTCGCATTCACGACCTTTGTCATCATGCCAGGAATCTCCAAAAAGCCATCTTTCTCGAGCCACCCGGCCGAGGATAGCCATCACCACTCGCCTCACAAGAGCCACGGATCTCCTCACAAGAAGACCGTCCGACTGGCCGAAAACCCTCACGTTTCTGCCTTCCTCTCGCCAAAGTCGCGCGTCTTCACCGGCGGACATGGCTACCCTGGCCCCTCTCGCGGAGGTGGACCTCCCGGCACCGGCGCCTACACTGCTGCCTCCGCGGCCCCGGAAGCTTTCTCGATCACGGGCAAGCAGCTTACGCCTGACGAAGTCGCTCAGAAGATCGCTTCGATGCTCAAGCCCGGTCCTCCCTTCTTCAGCCGCGTTTCCAACGCAGATTTGATCGACTTCATCTCGGATGGTAGCATCATGAACTGTGACAAGCTTCGTGCTGCTGCTGAGCAAGTCCAGGCCAAACAGGCGGCTAGTCGTGCTGCTACTTCGTTCGTTCCTTCTGGCACCGTGGTCCGTCGCAGAGCTGTTGAAGAGAGCTGGAACGGCGTCGGAACCGTCTGGTCCTCTCTCGAAGGTTTGCCTGCTGGAGCTTCGTGGGGCCGTATCCCGGGTACACCCGGTAGCCAAAACGGCTCGACTCTCTCGGTCAAGTCGCAAAGCAGTGGTCTTGAGGATGATGGACTCTGGAACGCCATTACGCTCTCTTGCGACCTTGCTTGCACAAACGTTGAGCTTGCCAAGTCCGTTGTGGTCCCTACGCAAGTGCTTCACGAAAACAACTTCTTCAACGGAAACGCTCAATCCCTATTCGAAGATATCGGTGCTGGTGCCAAGTACAAGTTCGACAACCTCATCTCCAAGAGCGGTCTGCGTCACAAGCCAAGCTCCAGCAATCTTGGCAGCAGTAACGGATCTGGATCCAAGGTGTCGCCCAACTACCTCTCCCTGTCTTCGTACACGGATCCCAACAGCAATGCGTTCAGCGCTACTTCGTTCAAGCTCGAATGGCCGAGCTGGATGCCCTGGGGTCACAAGAAGTCTTCGCAAGGTGCTGCTCCGGCTCCCGATGCTGGAAGTGGCAATCAAGCTGGTGGTCAAAAGCGTATCTGGGTCCCAAGCTCCACCAAAGTTTCGATCCACGCTTCGTGGTGGGGTTACAACCTCTACCTTCCCCAACCCGTCCTTGACTCTCTCGATGGAGACGTGGAAGAGGCAGAGAAGGTGGCCAATCTTGTCAACACGTGCTTGACCTACATCTTGAACAACATCCCCGCCGGTCTGCCACCTTCCTTTGCGGCCGTCATTACGATCCTCAAAGCCATTGCGCCCACGACAGGCTACGTCAGTACCTTTATCGGATGGAGCTGGAGCGAGATCAAGAGCTTCAACAAGGGTCAAGGTGTTGTCTTGTCGGCTACTTGGATTCTGCCCGTTGCTTTAATTCCCCGACCTTGGGATGCGCCTAGCGCTCCAGCAACAGGTACAAGCCCATCCACGCCATCTGCACCCGGATCGTCTATCACCCCCAGCCCGACCCCAGCCGCTCCTGCTCCCTCTATTCCTTCCGACCCTGCATCCTCTACACCAGCTACTGGCGCTCCCAGCGCAGTAGCAAGCGCGCCGCTAGCAGCAGCCCAAGACGTCGTCACTCCCGCTGACCCCGAAAACACGCCACTTCCCGATCCCAACATCCCCGCGGTTCCAGCCCCCGGCGCAACCCTTCCACCCGCCAACCCATCCACTGTATCGCTCGACTTGGCCCCGCCTCCCGCCAACAACACCACCAACGCCTCGTATCCCGGTGATGCACGCGGCCGTGGTGGCGATCAATCCACTGCTGCACCTATGGGTAAGACTCCCGCTCCAGCTGGTCAGGTCCCCATCGACGCCCAGTCTTGATAGATGCGTGGGCTCGATCAAGATGTTGATGAGTTGAGTCGGGAACAGTCGGATCAGTGCTGATGCCATTTGTAAAGAACAATTTCATGTCCCTTGTTTACGTTGTCTCTGTCTCTTTGATGTTTTATGTTTTGGAATACAATCACGATTCTTCTTCGGAACAAATGGATGGATGTGCGATGCGATGCTGAGATTGCGAGTAGAGAAACAGGATGACGATGTGATACAGAATGCTGAGTGTCAGAAAATGTCTCTGACCTTGAGTGCTGATACGATGTGTGGTGCTGAATGTCGATTCAGAGTGCGCTTAGCGATCCCATCCAGGGACCATCTTCTTGGCAGACGGAGCCACTTTGCTAGATGTCGCTGGTGCAGCTGCGGCAGCAGCTGGCTTGGGCGATGCGTGTGCTACACGGGGAGACGATGGTGCCGAATTGGCTACTCCGTTCGCGGCCTTTGAGCCGGGCACAACCTTGTGTTGCTTGGCCTTGCCGACAACGGGCGATGCTGGTGCCGCTGGTGGAGCACTGGCAGCGCTCTTGGCGACGTTGGCTGGAACGAAGGGCGACGCATGGATGCCATTGACAGACACTGGCGTGCTTGTCTTGGCTGCCGAGACGGCGTGATTGGTGACTGCATTCGCTGTAGCTGCCTCAGCTTCTCCAGGAAGCTCGCGGCGATAGAAGAGAAGGTAGGCAAGTCCATCGTGGCCATAGTCTCTGTTGGTCGATGCTGCGTTGCGGACCACATGCTCACTTGGAACGGTGTGGTAGAGGGTGTCATCGATATGCAACCAAGAGTGCCCATCCTGTCGCAAGACGTCGACGGTGTAGTGACCGCCAGAAGCATACCTTCCGTGGTGGTAGACAATGCCAAAGAGACGGTAGCGAGGTCGAGGTTGCGATCGCATAGCCGGGCTGAGAACTTCGGACGCGATCTCGAGCGTTGTGCCGTACGAAAGTGGCTTTTGACTCTTCTGAACACCTCCGATTTCATCGTAGATGAAACGCTTGAGGTGAAGCACAAGGACGGGCGGCAACGATTCGATGAAGACTTGCTTGGTGGCATCGACTTCGGCGGCGCGGGAAGGTGACCAGACGCCGGGGATGGTCTCGGGCTCGGTAAGGTGAAGGAGGGCATCTTCGATAGACTGGACGTGAGGAGGCTGAATGTCGAGCTGCAGAGGTTGGTAGGGCTCGAGAGTGACACTGTCCTTGGCTCCGGGAGTCTTGAGCACGCTGCGAAGCTTTCCTCCAAAGATGCGAGTGATAGGTGATTCGGAGGTGGAGGTAGTGCGGGTGTATGCTGTTTTGCCTTTCTGACCGACTTCCATCCAACCTTCCTCTGAGGGGCTGACAGGACGCATGACCTCTCGCTCGATGATCTCATCCTCGTCGAGAGCCGCGTCAAGGCCGAGTCCGACAGCATCGCCGGTAGCGCCTTGCTTGTTGATTTGGACACCAAGTCGTCTGAGGTCATCGTCCGAGACACCGTTGAGCTTCTTCTCTTCTTGAGACATCTTTGCAAGGATGCCGTTGGGACCGCCAGCTGATTGTGCGAGCTTGATGGCCGACCTGCGCTGAGCCGAGATGAGCTCTTCGTGAAGCGTATCGAGGAAGAAGCCGAGGAACTCTTCTGCATCCTCCTGATGACCGCGACGCATCTGGTCGAAACGCTTGTTGAGACGCATGGCATCGTAGACGAATTCGGGAAGGAGAGGTTCGGAGGCGGCAGCGATAGAGGCGTCTTGACCAGGGCGAGGCGAGTCGATCGAGCTGTTGGCATCGGTGGGAAGGAACTCGCGCAAGAACTGAATGACGGCCTCCATAAGAGGGGTTGCGTTACCGAAATCGGCGGGAACCTCGCGACCAACAAGACTGAAGAGATTGTAGAAGGGTGCGCAGTAAACAAGAGTCTGAAGGATGGCATTGGCGAAGCAGAAGTTGCCCTTGTTGACGAGACCTCGCGGGTAAGTGACAGGCGCATCGAAACGAGTGTGTGCATCGGCGAGGAGACGCTCGAGGCTCATAATCGCGGGCTTGCTTTGAGCCGCACCAGCAGACTTGCGTGCGGACTTCTTGCCATTGGCAGCTTTGGGCGATCGAGCCTGCGATGGCGAGTCGAGATCAGAAGCAGAAGATGCATCTGCACCAATGTTGACGCTAATACCAATGGGACCTTTGGAGTTGAGACCGTTGCGACCGAGAGTATCAGCCCATGACTTGGGTGCACCCCAAGCATTGGCCTTGGGAGCAGTGAGCTGAGGTGTGCTTGCGCTTGAGGCATCGGCAACGCTTGTGGCTTCAGTGAGAGTGGAAGCGGCAAGATCGGGATGCTCTGATGTCAAGGGTGAAGAGGGATGGGTTGAGATGGAAGAGGGCGCTGGTGTGCTGGTGCTTGTTGTGGTGATAGGCTGCGTGCGACGACCACGTTTTGGCAACGACTCGAGGAGCGCAGAGAAGCTGGGGAACTGACTCGGCTCTGGCCGAGATCGATACGAGAGGGTGAGTGCAGGTGCGGAAGCTGGCGATGGGGGACGGAAAGCAGCGCCAAGGTTGGCTTGTGGGAGGGATTGCAGGAAAGGATCGATTTTGTGCGCTTTCCGTTGTGTTGCGGGTGGTTCTTGTGTTGCTGTTGCTGCTTGTCTCTTCTCCTTTGCTAGTGGGGACAGCTGGCCGACCTGACGAACCATGACGCCATCCGAGTGCAGTCGATCTGAACGGACATGATTCGATGTGGATGCTTGTGGGCTCTGATCGAGACCGTCGACGACTGATTCTGAAACGAAAGAAGGAGCCTGCGCACTGTGGAATGACGACGATGCTGAAGCTGATGCGCCATGTGATGCTGAAGCCGAAGTCGATGCTTGTGATGTTGCTGCGGATGCTGATGCGGGTATCGAGAAGAGCTGATTGTGATGCTGCGATGATGATGGTGATTGATGAGACACGGAAGAGACGGATGTCTGCGGTATCGGAGGAGCCATGATGGATGTAGTGACTCGATCAAATCGAGCGATTGCAATGAAAGTGCGGGAAGCCTCGAGATTTGCGCCAAGCTGAGTACCGTCGTTTAGATCGAGTCGGTGAAGGTTAAACAAGTGTTTGAGTTGGGTGTATGCGCCTTACAGAGGCGATTCTTAGTTGATGATCGAGGTCCGTGAAGAAAGGAGTGACGAGAGTCCGATGTATGCTGTTGCGGTTGTGCTGATGACGATGGTTGTGGTGACGAAGAGAAAGGTGGCAAGTCAAGAAGGAGAGACGAGACATTTGACACTCTTCTGTTCCGCACATGTGACTGATCGACTGTTGCGCCCAAATTGGTCATCGAGCATCGTCGGCTCTTCCTCACACCAACTGACGCAACTTTTTCAGAGAGACTCGTCTTTGGCCTCGAGAAGAAAAGCGCAGTTTTCCACCCAAAAAGGTGGGCTTGTGATCCGCTCAATCTCACATCCTTGCATTTTCCCCACCGCGGCGTTTCGCGAGAAGTGCTTCACGCAGCTGCGCATTTCGATTCTGGAAGAAAGGGAAGATCGTGTGAGTTGAGCATTTTGGAGTGAAAACTCCGTAGTTTACACAACTCTAACACTATTCTCTGAAAACCAAAGTGACGAGTGTGAGTGCGGAGAAAAAAGGTTTTTGGCTTAAAAAAGTGCATCTGGGAAAGCTTTGGTGTGTCAATCACGATTTGATCAGACCCGCCTTCCTCACCATCATTCACCTTCGCTTCCTCCGCATCACAGCCAGCTCTCTTTCTAATTCCGCACATTCAACGAGGACCCGAAGACATCATATAGCACACGCTACTGTCTATCGCACGGATTTCAGCTCCATTCGCGCAACCCATTCCAGGTTCAGTGTCCCGACCCAAAGGCGCATCTTCAATTGAAATAGTCAAAAGCGATTCCCGCATCAACAGCAGTACAAACAGCATAGCAGAGATGTGCCAGCATCGTTGACCTCCCTCCGCCTCACTCGCCGCCTGCTCATCTCCCGCTCGCATCTCACTTCACTGCTGCATTTGTGGCTCTCGACTCGGCAAAGCACCTACATTCACTTTCGGAGACGGTCAATAGCAGCGGACCTTAACTCAACCCACAATTCTGCCCATGATGACGCAGGTCGATGCACTCTCAGAGGGCTTAGCAGCAGTTTCGATACGGACAGACGGGGTGCCTGATTCTGCCGCAGAGCAAACATCGGTCAAGCCTACCAAGATATCCTTCGCTTCCGCATTACGATCGGGTCAGACCGACACTGCACCTGCAGTGCCATCGAACGATTCTGCCTCTGCTCCAGCACCAACACAAAAGGCTTCGGATGACGCCGCAACGCTGACATCCACTCCCGCTTCTTCCGTCCCTCTGTCGGAGCTGGCTCCGGTGGATGATACCATTCTGCAAGCCATGCGCAAGAGAGACGATCGCATCTTCTTTAGCCAATACGAGAATCAAATGGTAGCTTTGGTCAGCGACGACACCCGTACACAGCTCGAACTTCCCGCTATGAACGCATACCAGCGTCTTCTCGTTCATCGATGCGCAGACCAATTCCAGCTTCAACACCAGCTCGACCGAACCACACATTGCATCACCCTTTCCAAGACGCCGGCCACCTCACATCCATCGGAGTTACTCTCATCCAGAGGCCGCGATGCACTCGTTCAGCGAGAAGGTATCGATGCTGCGGGTCATCATCCTGCAATCGTCAACCTGACCAGGCCATCAGTCGCGCAATCCGAAGCAAGTTCTTCCGCTCCTTCACCATCGTCGAGCCCATCAGTAGCTTCCAGTACGCCGCCGCCAGCCGGGTTTAAGATCATGCGCAGAGACCCTTCCAATAGCCGTCAGTCTCGTCTACGCTCCGGTGACAATGCTTCGGGTGACACTAGCGACTCAGATCGATCTGCTACAAAAGCACGCAAGGATATGACTCTTGAGGAGAGAGAAGCTTCCTACAAGGCGGCGCGCGCTCGTATCTTCGGAAATCTCGCTCCCAGCACCTCGACTTCGCCCACCTCATCCACAAGCCAGCTTGATCAGCCCAACGACGATGCTACAAAAGCTACACCGTCAAGCTCGGCCGCCTCAAGTCCCGTCGCTTCCACATCAGCAGGGCGCTCGGCATCAAAAAAGAAGACGTCTTCCTCTAGCTCCAGTGCTGCCGGCCAAGAGTCGTCATCCACGCAACGTACAAGAGTGAGCGCAAGCACTAGCGCCATGAGAACCGGTCTGAGCGATGCAGCAGATCATTCGAGCAACGACCTTGAATTCTGCCGCAATCTTCCCTTATCCGCAAACGCAACCTCGTTTGCGTTAAATGCACCGCCGCAGCAATCCAGTCCGCTTGCCTTGTCCAGCGCACAGCATCTTCCCCACGGCTATTTCTCGTCTCCGGCAAACGCATCACTGCAGCAGTCGCACAGCAACCCTAATCTGCGTTCAAGAGCGCCCGCATTCCATCCGCAGGGCAGCAGCACTCCGACATACGCTCAAGGCGGCGCACTCCGATATCCTGACATGAATGCCTTCAATCCAGCGACTTATCCTCAGGTGCAAGCTCAAAGTGCTGATTCTGATGCTTTCCCTGTATTGTCCAGTTCGAATGGGAGACCCGCTCAGAGTGGCCGACTTGGCAACGGGCCTCTGCAACAAACCCAAGCCACCGCTCGAACAAACACAAACGTATCAGGCAATGGCGGTGCTTGGAATCGTCAGCAAGCGGCTGGACAAGAGCATCTTATCAACAATGGCGTTGGCGTTTGGGCGCAGCAAACCTCTTCTTATGCTCAGCGACCGCAACAGCACCAGCAATCGGCATACATGCCCTATCAGCAACAACCACAGCAGCAGCAGCAGTTCTCGCAAATTGGCATGGGCATCCCCGCTGGCTCTCTCTCTCCACACTACCCCCACTTGGCACAATCGCAGTATACCGGCGGAGTCAGGAGCACCAACAGCAGCCGCACTAGCTCCCAGCGCGGTGGTGCCCGCGCAAGTGGAAGCATGCGGGACGATGCGGTCAGTGTCGGATCCGTGGCCTCGACAGCTTCTTCTAGATCGGCAAGCTTCAGCGGGGTCAGTGCAGCTGGCAGTACCGCTGCACAAGCAAATAGCACACCCGCCAAGACGATAGTGGCTCATCCGTCGTTACCGGCCAGACCGGCGTGGATCGGTTCCAATGCTAGCGTTGAAGCCAGCGAGAGCGGATGAACAACACCATTCTCGTATTATCGTCGTATCACAAAAGCATCTCGTTCAATTATAACCTCTCTTTCTAACCATTGCATTGCTGTCTACTTCGAACAAAATACGGATGCGGTCCTCCTACACCTAGCTGAGAGTCATGTAAGCTTCGACACATTCTTTCCAATACTCCTCGGACAATCTCACGCCACCCTTCTTATTTCCTTCCAACAACCCTGCTTTGACTGCATCAAAAGTCGCCCACCACCAGCTGTGCGTCTCAGCATCGGGGTCCGTTCCTTCCGGATTTGCTTGTCCACCCGGTCTGCCTAGAGTCCAAGGTTTATCCAGGATGTAGTGGATGTTGGTTGCTTCGTTGTCTTCCCAGATGTTGTTGTGGACGATGCGAAGCTTTTTGAGTGCGTTGTACTTGTAAGGGAGGTATCGAATGTGACGTTGAGGTGTGCTGAAGAAGTCTGCGAGGAAGTCTTGATCGGGGAAGCGATATTCAGGGATTCGTGGATCGGTGTTGATGACTTGAATCATCTCTTGCATGGTGGAAGAGGAAGGTGTGAGGATGACGAGACCGCTATTGATCAATTTACCCGGTCTGGGTGTCTCTGCGGTAGGTTGTGGAACGGTAGAAGACGAAGCAGCAGCCGGCAGCGCTTGGCTGGTGAATCCGCAGTTGGCAGGAATCCATTCCGCAGGATAAGTGGGAATGCGATTAGGATTGCAAGTACAGGCCCAACTTGCTCCGATCCATTCCTCTTCGTTTGCCTTTTTGTCACCAAAGACGAATTCGTCCTCGAAAAGTTCATCCATATTCTTGCGTACAAGCATATCCGAATCGACCAAAGCAACCTTCTTGAACTCGATCAACTCAAAAGCTCTCAGCTTGGTCCACACCTCGTTGAACCTCGCATACGCCAATCCAGATGCCACCGACGCCGGGTAGATCGGCTCGATGTCTCTAATGATGATTCGTCCAGATGGAAGCATAGTCGAAAGGATGTTACGTGCGCGTTCGGAGAGCTTGGAGGTGGCCATGATGACCAACGGGTATTTCGATGCATGCTTGACGAGGAGCGAGTGTGCGAAGACGACCAGTCCGGGGAGCAGATGTTCCGAGGTAAGCAAGGTTGCCCAAGCGCATTGCGGTGTTGGTTCGTCTCCAATCGACATGCTTGCGTATCCTCTAGGAAGTTGGTTGGGAGGGCGGGTGTAGGTGGTGGTTGCGGAGAAGAAGCAGGAAGAGGAGAGGCGGATGCTGATGTTAGGAGTATGAACGGTTGTATGGAAGGAAGTGGACGGTGAAAAGCCAAGGTTGTGGAGTGTCGTCAGTCGAACCAAACCGTCAAATTCGCCGATGTTGGCTCGGCTGATGCAATGCAAAAGCAGACTGATCCAATCCTACAGGACCCTTCAAGAGGCCAAATGCCAAAAAAAAGGACCCATACGGATCGTCTGATCTGCATAAACGCACGTTCGTTTTCATACATCGAAATCTATTTTCTGATCCATCGTCTTCCGCGGATATTCTTTTCTTCCTGTTTGCTTGTGACTGCGCATCTTTCGTCTTCCATGCCCACTCCCACTTTGTTCTCATGAAGCAAGACTCGGCATCGGAAGCACAAGCCCACCCCGGAGATGTCGGTGAAAACAATATCCGATCAACAACAAAAATTGATGCAAAAAAGCAAGATGCCTCCTAGCCGACTCGAACGACTGACCTCTTCATTACTAGTGAAGTGCTCTACCGCTGAGCTAAGGAGGCCTCGTGTGCATATCATACTTCCTATTGCATTTATATACACTCCGGTCATATATGTTCGAGCCTGCCTAGATTCTCTTTCGTTCACCGCCCAAATTTGACCGCGATGGCGCTTACAACGCTCAGCAGCTTCAATCTCGATACAAAGCCTGTGACCGCGCAACAGCGCCCTCTTGGAAGGTAACAGCCACTTTCTGCCCGACGTGATGATATAGATGTGGTGTGTAGCTCAAAGGAAAGGTCTCGCAAATCCACACACAAGACGAGGCAACAAAAGATCTATTGTGGAAGTTCAACCCCACATATTGAACACGCTGCAATCTTTATGAACTGTCAATCGATTTCATTTCATGAGCGGGAAGAACAGACAAACATAGTAGAAGCGTGGGGCTCCTTAAAACTTGCTCTTGGGTCCGACGAGCTTCAACTGCTGCCTAACGCCCAAATCCAGCAAGACATCTTCGCTTCCTCCTGGCACTGTCAAGGACTTGAGCTCTCTCCAAACCCTCTCGATCCTATCACCTGCACCGCCTTTAGTCAATCCCATGCCGCCAAGCAAATGCACTGCCTCGCGTGCCACCTTCTCCAGTACGATACCCGCATGAGCTTTGAGTAAGGCACAAGAGCCACCCGTGAGAATGTTGGACTGGTCGATGGACATGTTGAGTTGTTGGAAGATGAGACTTTCGGTCCAAGCTTGAAGTGCTTCCACTTCGCGTGCCATGTGACCGATTTTGTGACGAACGACGGGCTGCTCGATGAGCTTTTGACCAAATACTTCGCGGCGACGTGTGTGCGCAATGGTATCCTCTAAGCAGACCCGTGCGTATCGTAGAGCAGTGTAGGCGATGGTCATACGTTCGTGATTAAAATTTTTGTACACACTCAGAAGTCCTTTACCTTCTGTACCGATGAGGTTCTCAACGGGAACTTTGACATCGTCAAACTCGACAATGGTAGTACCAGCTGCACCGCCGCAGAGCATCTTCATCTGCTTGGTCGTGACCCCGGGACCGCGAGGGATCAGCAGAATCGAGATGCCATTCGAGTCGCCTGCCTTGCCCGAAGTGCGGACTGCTGTGGTAAAGTAGTCGGCGTAGATACCGTTTGTGATCCACTTCTTGCCACCATTGACAAGGTAAAACTTCTTGCCGTTTTCTTCGATGAGCTCTGCTTCGGTGCTAAGATTAGCCACATTGCTTCCAGCCAAAGGTTCGGTAATTGCGAGACAGATCCTCTTTTTGCCGGAAAAGATGTCGGGTAACCAACGTTGCTTTTGCTCATCGCTGGCAAAGTGCAAGATAGGACCAGTACCGTAGCAGAGACCCGCGGTCAATCCGGTGAGCACCGAGCTGGCGGCACGGTTGAGTTCGTCCCAAATGATATAGTCGTGGATGTTGTTCCATTCTTCTGCTTTGATACCTGCAGGCAAAGAGACACCAACGCTCTCGGCAAGCTTGGCAATCTTGGGATCCACATGAACTCCCACGGCGTATGCGAAGAGGACGCCATCCTTGGCAGCGCGCTTGTAAGGAACGTCGTCGAAGAGGACACCAGCTTCCTCGTATTTAGCGCCGTCCTTGATGAGAACCTCGTCACACCATTCACGACACCATTCGCGGAGCTGGATGTGAGAAGGAGAGGTGAAGATGGACGAGGGAAGGCCCTGAATCCATGATGCTTCGGAGAAGGGCACCGTCGGCTTGGTCAACTTGAGTTCAGACATGGTGTGGTGTGTCTGCAGTGACGATGATTGTGGTGAACAGATGGCAAGGAGGGAACGAGAAATCTTTTCTCGTAAAAACGAGGTTTTAAGGGCAGGCGCCAAGAATGTGGGGAAAGTGGGCGTGTTGAGATTTCACAGGGGCGGAAAGAGACCGCTGTGTTCAGAGTGCGGGGAAGTCTCTGTGTATGCGAACGTGTTGGCCTGGTTGCTTATATGCTGCTGTAGATTATGTGCTAGCGCTTGCTTAGACTCCAGGACACACAAATTCAAGCCACACTGAGCAAAGGAGGAACAAGGCTTGCCGCAGCCAAGACCAGAGCCAACCAGTAGCCTGTGTGTTACACAGGGTGTATGCTGGGCGTGAACAGGGTCTAGCGAGGAACAGAAGCGCGCTTAATGGTTGCACGGGCCTCGGATGAGCCACTCAACCGAAAGCCGATTCCTAGATTACCGAAGCCGAATCCCAATCACAAGTCAAGATGTAACATTGATTCTTGATCGAAAAAAGAGAAAGCCGCGGAAACATGGAAAATCTCCACAAAACGTGCATTTCAAGGGCTTCTTGACCTTCATCCGCACCACAACGACCACCAATTCGACTCAGCAAAGGTGCAAACATGTCGAAACAGCCTCTCTCGGTGGCCGAGATCCTCGAGAAGCAAAAGGCCGAATCAGCACTCAAACCACGGTTCCTGTCCAAAGCCGAACGAGCAGCAAAAGCGCAGCGCGAGAAGGAACAAGAAGAACAGCAACGAGCTGAAAAGCAGCAGCAGGAGGCAAAGCGCCGACTTGAATTCGAGAATCAAGCACGATCTGTCGCTTCAACCTCACGACACCCCGCAGCTTCAACGTCGGCTAAAGACCACAGCAGCAGCCGGCACCGTGATAGGGACAATGGAGGCGAGCTTGACTATGGCAGCGCTGATACCTATCATCAGCCTAGGAACGGGCGTGCCAGAGACGACGATATTCGAAAAGGACGCCCTAACGATCATGAGGCCAACGGCACCAAGCCTGCTTTAGTAAATGCAGGAGAAGGGGATGCTGAGGGCGCAACACCTCTGACCGAAGCCGAACAGGCGTCTATCCGACGCCGATATCTTGGACTCAAAGAAGAAAAGAAGAAGCCAAAACGTAAACCAACCGATAAAAAGTTTGTCTTTGATTGGGGCGAAGAGGACGATACCGCTACCGACTCTCTTTCCGCACAAATCGCTACCGCCACGCCTACCGCGCACGGCGCCCACAGCAGCAGTGGCAGTCATGCAAATGGCACTGGCACCCAACAGCTGGATCCTCTCGACTCGTTCCGGGTCTCCAAGCGCTTCGACGACAAGCATTGGAGCGACAAAACCCTCTCCGAGATGAAAGAGCGAGATTGGCGTATCTTTCGCGAAGACTTTGGCATCTCTGCTCGGGGAGGAAACATTCCACGTCCATTACGATCATGGCGTGAATCCTCGATCCCTGCACAAATCTTATCGACGATCGAAGAGATTGGATACAAGGATCCCTCTCCCATTCAACGTCAAGCCATCCCTATCGGACTACAGAATCGCGATCTGATCGGTATCGCAGAAACGGGTTCCGGTAAGACAGCGTCGTTCCTCATCCCCATGCTGGCTTACATCTCGAAACTACCCAAGCTCGACGAACATACCAAAGCGTTGGGACCACAGGCGTTGATTCTGGTACCGACGAGAGAATTAGCACAGCAGATCGAAACGGAAACCAACAAATTTGCTCCACGTTTGGGTTTGGGATGCGTCTCGATCGTAGGAGGAAGGGATATGAACGATCAAGCGTACGCATTGCGGGATGGAGCCGAGATCATCATTGCCACACCTGGACGTCTCAAAGATTGCATCGAGAGGCATGTTCTGGTGCTGAGTCAGTGTACCTATGTCGTTATGGATGAAGCGGACAAGATGGTGGACATGGGGTTTGAGCCTCAAGTCAACTTCATTCTCGATTCTTTACCCGTATCCAACCTTAAACCCGATAGCAACGTAGCGGAAGACTTGGGACAAGATGCGATTGGGAGGTACAGAGTGACCATGTTGTACTCTGCCACCATGCCACCTAGCGTTGAACGCATGGCGAGAGTCTACCTGCGTCGTCCGGCCACCATTACGATCGGTAACGCCGGTCAAGCGGTAGCAAGTGTAGAACAAATTGTAGAGTTCGTCCCCACCGAAGAACAGAGACGATCGAGGCTCATCGCCATCCTTCAACGTTCGCCGCACTTGGTACCCATCATTGTTTTCGTCAACCAGAAAAAAGCAGCCGATCAACTCTCTTCCTTCCTCACCCGCCAAGGATTTTACATTTCCACCTTGCACTCGGGCAAGAGTCAGGAAATGCGTGAAGAAGCCCTGGCCAACCTTCGAAATGGTACAACCCAAATCCTGGTCGCAACCGATCTGGCCGGAAGAGGTATCGACGTCCCCAACGTGGGTCTCGTCGTCAATTTTGCGATGCCCAACAACATCGAAGCGTACATTCATAGGATCGGTAGGACCGGTAGAGCAGGAAAACAAGGTACGGCCATCACGTTTTTGGATCAAGCCGATGGCGATCTGTTTTGGGATCTGAAACAGGAGTTGACAAAGAGTAAGTTGAGTTCAGTGCCCCAACAGTTGGCCAGGCATCCAATGGCGCAGCATAAGCCGATCAAGGATGGGAGTGGGCCAGGGGCAAAGAGGAAGAGGGATAGAGAGGATGAAGGGTGATCTCGCACAGACACATGCGCACGCATCAGTCCCTTTCGAGCAATGAATGACAATTCGATTTTGGTGCAACATGCGATCAGCAATTGTCTGGGAGTATCAGATGTGTGTCAGGCGCAGGTCATGGTCGTCTCTTACTTTCTGGCAGGTACAGCGAGCAGCTTGTCCCACCATCCAGGGTCCAACTGAGCGATCTCGACGTCAGCACTTTCTCGTTCTCCATAGTCACCCTCGACGTCGCCTTCAGCAGCATCCTGAGCAGCGAAGATAGCTTCTCGCTGTTGTTCGGAGTACCATTTGGCAAACCATCTGAAGAACTTGACCGATTCTTGCATCTTGTTGGCCATCCAACACGTTTTGGCGAGTAGGAAGAGCGTTTCACCTTGGACGCGGGTCTGCATCGCAGCGATGGAGGCGAGAGTAGCTGGACTGGGTGCCGGAATGGAGGACTCAGCGGCATTGTCGGTCGCAGGTTGAGAACTTTCGTTCAAAGCGGCCGCTGAGTTTGACGCGTTGCTATTGTTCTTCTGCTGACCATTGGCTCCGCCTTTGCCACCCTTCAAGTTAGTGTTGGGCTTCAAAGCATTCGATACAAGATCCAATTCTGTCTGCGCCCGCACAAAGTCGTTCAACAACAGATGCAACGTTCCCAACACGAGCCTGAGACTTGTAGTGCGCAACACTTTTTCAACCGAATCCTCCCTCTTCTTGAGCTGCAGTTCGGGTAAGGCCAAGACGGCGCTGACGTTCTTGATGGCTTCCTTCAGCTGCGCTTTGTTTTCCGCGGTCAGAGCTTTCGTCGTCTGTTGGTGAGTGTTGGCAAACCGATCAAGCGCAGGTACGTGGTCTTGGCTCGCGCCAGCAACGGTGGCGGCACAGGGGAGGCGGAGGGTTTCGCGAAGGGCTCGATGAGGAAAGGAGAGGGCGAGAAGAGAATCGACCATGAGACCGGTGACGAGGTCGGATCGAAAGAAGGGCGACTCGAGAATGGTTTTCTCTCTTGCCTTAGGCTCAGCCAGAGGAGCGCTGCTGGTGGTGGCGGTCGATGCTTTGCCTTCTGCGGGAGCAGTCGAAGCCGCCGATGCAGACTCAGTACTCGAGGACTTGCTGGTATCGATCGCTGCGGTCTCCTTAGTCCCTTCCTTCTCGAGTGACTCCAATCGGGCTTTCACGCCTGACAGCTCCTTCGAGACTTCCGGCTGGTCTTGGTCGAGATCGTAGCTTGCGGTCCAATCGGTAAGAGCTCGGTTGAGGTAGTTGAGCTGGTGAACAGGCTTGAGTGCTGCTATTCGGAGGTTGAGTTGAGCGCGCAGGTTGAGCGCGTTGATGCGAAGACTGACATTACGTTCGCCGTCTCGAGTTGACAGGATGCGCAGTGCCGAGCTAAGGAGGTCCTTGGCGCTTTTGATGGCAGCCTCGTCGTCAGCAGAAGAAGCCGCGTCAGCAGTGGCGGAGTCTCGTGCGCTGAAGCGTTGACGAGCGTGCTTGATGAGTCGTTCCGGGTTGGTTTCGTGGTTGAACGCCTGAGAAAGAATGACGTTCATGTCCTCGTCGGATCTAGAAGTGCGGGATGAATCCGCAGCCTTGGCTTGAAGCAGCTCAAGGCAGGCTGTCCGGAACCTATGTCCAGCTTCGATCAAATGAGCGACATCGAATTGCGGCAAGCTGGTCGCGGGAGCAGAGTGGTTCGATGAAATCCTCTTAGTCCAGAAAGGCGAAGCGGGAGAGGAGTGACTGGAAGGCTTCGGGGGAAGTGCCGGAACATGTCTCGGGCTGGCACCATTTTGAACGACAAGACGGACCAGCTCATCTTGTGCAAGCAACTTCACAAGCGCTAGGTCGGCTTCGGACCCAAGATCGAAACGATGCTGGAAGCGTTCACAAGCCTCGACATAGGCCTGCCGAGTAAGGCTGAGCGCCTTCCTAAACTCGGCATCCCACTGCGAGCTTGCTTTCACCCCGGTCTGTTTATTCCATTCGGGATCGTCGGCGAGAAGACCTGCGTTGCCCTTTTGACCCTCGACGTATTGATAGATTTCGGTTGTGTCGAGCTGGAACTCGTTGAAAGGAGGTACGGGAAGCTCTTTTGCAAGATCGGTTTGGAGGGCTACGAGTGCAGCACCAACATCACCGAGATCCGATTGACGAGCAAGATACTGATGGAGCAGAGAGATGAAAAGGCCAAGAGCGTGATCACGCGCGATCGATTTGCGTTCGAGAACCAAAGCTTCGACTTCGACCTCTTCTTGCAACTCGCCGATACCACTGGGAGCGTATCCTTCCTGAATGGACTCGGTAACATGCCAGTACACGAAAGGCTGAAGACCTTGCTGAAGCTCATGCCAGATGGCTGGCTGTGCGCACGTAGTGTAGACCTCTTCCATGATCAAGGCGTGTCGAGCGGTGGTCAAGGAAAAGAAGGAAGCGTTGGAAGTGTGCAAGTGCGCTTTTTATGGTCTTACGGAAGATAGGTGAAGCAGCATTGTGGCAGTCGCAGACGCAATGGAATGCACTGAGACGCTCTGCGCTCCTGCAACTACTTGATTTTTGGCGTGATGCGCAGTACAAATGAGGTTGATGGAGATGAAGACGGAAAGAAGGAAGCGAGGAAGAAGGGTTCGAATGATCAGGGTCTTGACAGCTGAGCTGCGCTGCGCTGCGCCAAACCTCCACACCAACACCCGACTTTTTACGCCAGAATGTTAGACCCTGACAAATTTGAATCACGTGAGGGTGGACGAGCGTTGAACAAGAATGGGGCGCGTCAAGGCGGGAGAGCAGTGTATTCAGTGTGGATTTGTGTGGCTGTGGTGCACGAGAGCAACACTTTCTGAGGACAAGGCTGAATCCAACACTCACACCCTTGTGCCTCTTGTGCGACTCACATATACCACCGTCTTCGTCATTGCCACGGACCATCAGCTATCTCTAAGTGCAACTGCATCTTTCCTGACGATTCATTCACTACCAAAAAGCGCCTGGTCATCACCCCTTTCTACGCATATACCGCTTTTACACTGCGTACTACGCCAGCGTCTTCGTCAACTAACGTTAGCAACTTCGCTACCAGGCGAGCTCTCAATAAGATCCCACATATTGGCTTGCGCACCACCCTCTCCTCTTCATACCAACAGCCATGAACGCCTACAATAGCGGCTCCACGCTGTCCGATGCACCACCTGGTCAGGGTCAAATTCAACAAGTTCCCGGTCGACCCAACATCGATCTCAAAAAGAAGCTTGTCGTCGTAGGTGACGGAGGATGTGGCAAGACATGTCTGCTTATCGTCTACTCTCAAAATCGCTTCCCGGAAGAATACGTCCCCACCGTATTCGAGAATTATGTACCGATCATCCAATTCGAAGGCAAAACCATCGAGCTCGCACTGTGGGATACAGCAGGACAGGAAGAATACGACCGGCTTCGACCTCTCTCCTATCCCGAATCCGATGTGATCCTCATTTGCTTTGCCGTTGACTTCCCAACAAGTCTGGCAAATGTACAGGACAAGTGGTTCCCAGAGATCAATCACTTCTGTGAAGGCGTACCCATTCTGTTGGTTGGGTTGAAGACGGATTTGAGGAAGGACCCAAACAGTTTGGCAATGTTGCAAGCACAAGGCATCAAACCAGTATCACCAGCACAAGGGCAACAGATTGCGGACGAAATTGGAGCGGCAAAGTACGTCGAGTGTTCGGCAAAGACAAAAGACGGTGTACAGAATGTCTTCGATACAGCGATCCGGGAAGCATGTAGGAAAAAGGGGTGGGGAAGGAGGGCGGCAGGAGGTGGAGCAGGCGGAGGGAAGAAGAAGTGCGTGTTGCTCTGATGGTACTGGTAATGTCTCGATACGACATCCGGAGCCGCTCTGCATCATCGAGTCAGCGGACCGTGCCGTATCACTCCGTATCGTCAACCTCGTTAGCATCAGCGCAAGACCATCTCTTCACCTCTTTCACACCATTTGCATCACCCTTCCTACGGCACAATTGGATCCGACTCTTCTTTCGCACATATCTCTTCCATCAGTCTCGTTGTGTTTTCGTGGTATCATTCGTAACCTGTTGTACATACATGCATTTTCTACCTTGGCATTGTCATTGCTTTACAGCTCCTTGTACTCCGCGTGTGTAGCGTGCAAGAAGGGCAACTTCATGACATAGCCAAATCGCTCCTCGTGATTCACTCTGTGGCTACAAGCGCAGCCTCTCCGCTCCCTACAGCCTGGAAAATACGCCTCTCGGGGAACACAAACCGTGGCGTAAGCCGGTGAAAAGCGCAGTACAAGCTTGCATAACCCTGAGCGGTCTAATAATACCCCACAGTATGCAAAATCGCATGCGGATAGGTCCGTTGATGTCTCTCCAAGATGCCATCCATCTCTTCGTCTACATCGGTAGCTCCTCGAATCGCCTCTGCTAGATCCAATATCGCTTTTCCAGCCGCTACTGCTTCTTCGTGATTATCCTTGATCTCGACATTGATCACGTGAACGGCTCGATTCAGCTCTCCACCTCGATTGAAAAGATCTTCGCAGACTGCATCGAAGCATCTCTCTTCGCATGTGATGACGACGTCGGCTGCATACTTTGTTTCTTGCCATCGTTCCGGTGCTCTTTTGACGTCCTTGTTGCGATTGAGCATTGTCATCAGGCCGTTGGCCCAATACAGTCGTGGATCTTTCGAGTTCAGATCGTTGATGATATCCGTGTAGGCTGTGCCAAAGGGGTAGATGTTGGGCATGTTGATCTTGGGTCCTGGTAGACGGACAGCTGAACCCGTGCCGGCAGAGGTTACGTTGAAGCCAGATTGAGCGAGTAAAGAGTGCGCTGCCATCGATCGGTTCTGGTTGGACGCACAGACGACGCAGAACATGATCGAGCCATCGGGAGCTGCGCCAGAGACGGTACCGTTGGCGCCAACGGCATCTATGGATGTATTCGATGTAGCGAGCATCGCTGTGGATGAGGAAGATGATCCTGAGGGAGGTGGGTAAGGCGGCGTTGTCGAAGAGGATGAAGATGGCTGGTTCGAGTATGGGTTTTGTATTGTCGACATGTTTGCAGCGTCGTAAGATTTCGAGAGCTTCCTTAATATGTCGGTCGTAGAACAGCCGCTTCGAGTTGCTCTTGTTTAGAGTCTCCGTGAGATACCTTGAAGCGATAGATTCTTGTGCTTGGCAAAGCGTCAGATGATTACAGCAATGACTCGGTTGCTCGCTTGTTCGAGGATAGGATGCAGCTTTTGATAAGACGAGCCAAGACGTTTCGAGAGAGACTACAGCAGCAGCTCCTGTGTGCGCTCGAAACTTGTTCTGGTCGCAATAACCGAGCGTTGTATCTGGAATATGGGAAGAGGAAGATGTATCAAGGTGGTTGGTGACGTCGAAGCTTTTCGAGGGTCCAAGCTTGTCTTCCGGCCAGAAAAGCGGAAAGTGGAGAAATGAGCTTCTGGAATCGATTTGTGTAGCTCTAACATCTGACGAAATTGATCCTGGCAGCGTCTTTGCCGTACAACCCGGCTGTTCAGGCATTGTGGGTCAATCTACATACAATCACAATCTTGTCAACTACAGCATCGAAAGAGCAGATAAAGGTGGGGTTGTGTCTATTGCTGTCAAAGGTTGTGGCTTGTTCTACGACTGCTCTGATACAGAAGGCTCTGCTGCGACCACCTCCTCTGTCTTGACTCGCTTAGCATCACGCTCCTCTGAGACTTCGACTTGATCTTCTTTGGCTCGTTTGACCGCCTCACTTGCTTTCGCATCCTCTGAAATTGCCACTGCCGCTGCCGTGTCCTCCTCCTTCTTCTCGCCCTCCCGCTCCGCCTCCAACCCCTCCAAGTACTCCTTACGCATCTGCAAAGCCTGCTTGTCACCAAACACCCTCAACGCATGCAACACATACCCTGCCGTACTGCTCGTCGTCATCTCTGGATGCGTCCTACCCGGCAAGACTTGGTACTTGCGCAACCAAGGTTCGGTCACGCTGATGTTGATAAATTCTTCATCGGCTCTCATCTTCAATTGAGCTTCGACGAGAGGTTGAAGGTATGGGCTGTGGACGACGACGCTCGCCGAACCACCGAGGTGAGGTTTGAGTCGGTTGAGGATGGAGATGGGATCGTAGTGGCAGGCGATGAGGACGGCGTCGAAATCGCCGGCGAAAAAGTCGGTGCGGATGCGGTCGACTTCGCGGAAGTTAGCTTGACGTTTGCGATCGCGTGACTTGTCTTTGGCCGATCGATACGCTGTCTGTGTTGCCGTCGATGTGTTTGCGGAAGAGGAAGCGTTGGGAATGTCTTGCTGTGAGAAGACCGGTGCGTAATCTTCTTCGGTCGCAGCCCAGTTGAGCACCTTCAACACTGGCTTGGTCACTTGTGTTGGCAAGTTGAAGTATGGCAAGATATCAAAAGCCGGCGGCGACTCTGCATCGTTGATCGCCACCACCACTCCATCTCCACCTAGCTTCTCCAACACCGATCCCACGAGCAACCCACTGATGCCATCTACCACCAAATACCTTCCACCCGGACGTACACTACCAAAAGTGAGCGCCTGCGACAAAGCATCCTTCCTAATCCATCTAATTTTCTCGGGAGCCTTTTCGAACCAGAAGTCACAAACGTTACCAAAATCCGGCTGCAACGGTGTGAACAGCTTCAAATGCTTTTGCTCTTTACGTGCGACATACTTGGCCTGCGAATAGACTGTTCGGTTGGCAAAGCTGTCGGACGAGGCAAGCTGCTGTTCGATGATCTCCCGGCCTGAAATACCCTTGTTCTTGAGTTCTTGAATGTCGACGTAGGTGAGCTTTTGAGCAGATCCGTCATCGTTGATGTGTTCGTTCGTAGCAGAAGTTTCGATGGTTTCGCTGGCTTCCGTTTCGATGTCTCCCAAAGTACGGTTGATGACGAGCTTCAACGACCCTCCAGTGGCATTCCCACTCGACGCGGCTCCTTTCTTGCCCGAACCTTTGCCGTTTTGCTGTGTATCCTGTGCGGTAGAAGGATCTTGCTGAATCTCGTAGGTGAAGCCGTAAGGCATGCCGATCAAGTCGTCCGCTTTGAAGCTTCCAAATTTGCCAAGACTGACCTGTTTGCCAGGATTGATCTCGGCTGCTTTGGTCCTACCCGAGGGCATTCTCAAGATGACTGTAGATCCGGATGTGATGTAGTGCAGACGCTTGCGTAGCTGCTGAGATGTCAAGCGGGGCATGCCACCGCCATTGTTGTTGGGGTGACGAGGCCGCAGCTGGTTGGCTTGACTCTGGCGTTGCTGCTTTCCATTGGCCGGCTTTGAGGTGGAGCTACTTGGTCCAGCTTCGACTGTGATCGGTTCGGCCGCAGCCTCAGTACTGATTGGAGGCGCAATCGATTCAGAAGACATGATGCGAGTATGTGTCCTTGTAGCAGAAGATGCGAACGGTGGGGAGGAGGCAGTACAAAGAAGAAGCTTCACCGCAGAATGCCAAAAATGGCGCAGGAAATCGACTTTTTCAATCTTCTCGCTTGCCCGAGTTCCGCACAAATCTATCACGTGTGGCCTCCACTCCCAACTGCTTAGAGGCGCTTCTCCGCACTTTCTCCGCTCATCCGGCAACAGCACAGACCGGTTTCTTGCTTTCGTACCACCTCTTGACTCTCTTTCTCTCCTCTCAACATTATCCTTCTTCCGAGCTTTCTCACTTCCTTCGTTCTGTTCGGGGTAGGAGTAGAAGCATCTATCATCATGGAATCGAACACATCGCTTCCCGCTGTCCCTTACGACAAGGACGCCATTTACACAGCCCTCACCCAATTCGACGAGTCGGATCCAGAGTTCCAAGCAGGTATTCAAACCATTCTTGGTCCTATGCAAGCTTCTGGGGCCTCACCCGAACAGATCGAACAGACCAAAAAGCGAGCAAAAGTGTTCTTCTGGTCTCAAAAGACTGGCAATCAGGTCGATTATGCGGATTATACCACTTGGCTATCCACTCAGTCCGGCGCGAACGACGCCTGGATATTGAAGGCAGCAGATGCTCAGGGCGAAGGTGAAGCGCAGAACGAAAAGGAAAAGGAGCCGTATCCAGCTTCGTTCGACGCGATCGTAGAGCTCATCACTACAGGAAAAACGGATCAAATCCCAGGAATCAGGGACATTCCTTTGAAGATTAACGAGGAACAACCAACCCAAGCTACGATGAGCAGGCCAAAGAAGCCGTGGGAATCGGCCGAGACTCCAGCTGTTGCCTCGTCAGAGGCACCAACACAAGCGCAAGACTCCATAGACTCATCGGCTACAGCGACACATACAGAAGCCAACTTTGCTGCGTAATCTGAAGACGTAGTCTCATTCAGATGAAACCATGTTCGAGGAATCAAGAATGTGTCCGGCTGACCAAGTTGATTTACATTCCTGATAGCACATACTGATAGGCAGATAAGACAGGTGATTCACTTGGGCTTCCGTGTGAAGAAGCTGTTGAGACTCTGTTGGCCTTTCTTCGCTGGGGTCGGTGTAGCTCCTCCCGATGGTTTGCGGTTGGCTGAGCTGTTGGAGGCTGCTGGTGTCGACTTGGCAGTTGCTGGCGCAGATGGTGGCGCAGTGGGTGCAGGACTAGCTGAAGCTGAAGTTGAGGTGGATCTCGATTCTGCTTGCTTGGCCACCTGCTGCTTGGGTGCTCCTCTCTTGGATCCAGTAACAACAGGCGCAGCATCCGATTCGTCCGACGAATACGACTCGTACTCGTCTTCCATCTTGGTGACGGTGTATCCTCGTTCGTCCTTGGATCGCACCTTCTTGGTTCCGATCTTGCGCTTCTTCCTGACTCTCCTCTTTGCAGCTGTCGGTGCGGATCCGTTCATTGTGTCGGTGACTGTCGAGTCAGCCATCTCGACGTCAGGATCGAGGTCTTTACCTTGACCCGTCTTGTTGCCGTCGTTGGTACCACTGGGTTCCACAATTTGAACATCATCGTCATCGTCAGTGTCCATCATGGCTTCCAGTTCTTTGCGCTGCGCAGCTTGTTGGGCTTTGGTTTGCGATCTCGCATCAGCACGCCTGCCTGTGCCTCTGGGTGCAGCACCACGGACTGGGTCGGCCATCTTCATATCATCGTCGCTTTCATCATCCGCATAGCCAAGCTTCTCTGGCTTGTAGTCGTCCTCATCCTCATCATCGTCATCATCCACCAAGATGGGTTTGCGTTTCTGACTTCCCTCATCGTCATCGTCGTCATCGCTTCCAAGCAACGACTTTCTCGCTGATGACCGCTTACTGCTCGACTCTTTCTTCACCGGAGCAGCCTTGGTTTCAGCCTCCTTCGGTTTGGCTCGACTCCAATCTAGGCCTCCGCCCGATTTTTTGCTCCCTGCTGACGCAGACGGTGTCGCGGTCGGTTTTTTGGAGTCAGGCTCTTCCTTGGGCTCAACCTTGACAGAAGCAGCAGCGGGTTTTGCCTTTGCGTCCTTGCTAGCGGAAAGAGCTGGTGCGCTTGCAGCACCGAGACTTGGAATTGCTTTCGATGGATCGTAGTTGTCCTTGATTGATGTGTTCAAAATGACGCCTAGCTCAGCACCACGGTTGGTCTGTTGCCAAGCATCAATGTACTTTTGCTGTGTATGCAGATCGTGCTGAATTGCTGTAAGTTGAGTCACGTCGCGAAGTTGACCAGGTGATATCGAGTATATGTGACATGAGGTGACCTCTTCGAATGCTGCTTTGGCTTGTTCGAGTTGATCAGCGTGGACGAGACGAATGACTTGATTAGAGGCATCAGCTTCGGTTTGACGGCTTGTGACACGGGATGCAAGAAAGCTGCTTGATGGTGCGCTGGACGATGCTGAAACTGCCGATGAAGAGCCGATTTGCTTGTCTTCCCCTTGTTCTGGCTCAGCTTTCGTTGCTGCCACCTCGTCGACCTCGTTTGGTTGTGTCGCTGCGGATTTTGCCCTGCCAACGACGATATAAGTAGCATCGAGCCCCGACTTTTCCTTGTGCGATTCGAAAAAGCTTGCCAAAGCTTCCTTGGCGTCATCGACATGAATGCGTAGCTCACGACTAAGCAGACGATAAGATACGAGCTTCTTGTCACGTTGCACCCATGATGTCAAGAACGAGTCGGGGTCGGTATTGGGAGCCATGGCTGCTGTGTTGCTCCAGGGCGAATCTTGTACTCGTCACTAGCCGATAGGAGGGTGGATGGTGCAGCTGATAAATAGTTTGGCAGTGCCCGTCCTTGCCTGATGCGCAGCAATTCCAATGGGGTGTGATGTGATGGAGCTCGTAGCCGTAGCAATGTGACACAGGGAGAAGAATAAGAAGTCAGAGCGTGTTGCATCATCGAAGGTCGGTATCTTTCTAAAATGACGGACAGTTCAAGTCGCGCTGATTTACGCGTTGACCAGACTGCGAGCTGCAGCTCTTCTTAATTACCTTGAAATCACATTCACGTCAGTCAGACCAACACTTGCAAAATTCTCAAAGTGTCAGATCGATAGAGAGCACAGCTTCTTCTTATTGGATCGGCAAGACCGATCACGAGCCCTGCTGTCATGCCTCGAGGAGACGTGCACAGACTCGCACGAGCAACTAAAATTTGGTCCAACTCCACACCAACACGAAGAAAGCAAAAGACACACACTTCTCGAGTCTGTGCTTTGAACACCTTCGTTTCCTCCTCATCATCGCCCGACATATAACCCTATCCTCTCACTCATCTGCATACCACAAGATGAGCGATAGCAAAGACAAGTCTGCCGCTGCTGCTGGCGACAGCAAGGTCAACGAGATCGCTGCTGGTGTTTCGAGCCTCTTGTCCAACAAGGATGCTGCTACCGACAAGTCTGGGCCCGAAGCAAGCGCTGCTGGCAAGGATGACCCCGAATCGAATCTGCGCGAGTCGTCGCACGAGGTCCAAGTGACACTCGCAGACCAACAGGCTGATCCCAATTCGCCACTTTACTCTGCCAAGAGCTTCGAGGCACTCGGCTTGCACGAAAACCTGCTCAAAGGTATCTACGCCATGAAGTACCAAAAGCCTTCCAAGATTCAAGAGAAAGCATTGCCATTGTTGCTGCAGAACCCACCCAAGAACATGATTGGACAATCGCAATCCGGAACCGGAAAGACGGCCGCTTTCATTCTGACTATGTTGTCAAGGATCGACTACGACCTCAAGAAGCCACAAGCCATCGTGTTGGCACCATCGCGAGAGTTGGCACGCCAGATCATGGATGTGGTTCGCACCATGTCGAAATTCACCAACGTCAAGACGTGCCTGTGTTTGCCCGACGAGGTGAAGCGTGGAGAGAAGATCGATGCGCAGTTGATCGTGGGCACACCAGGAAAGACATTCGACATGATCAAGAGCAAGGGTATCGAGACGGCTGCCATCAAGGTGTTTGTGCTCGATGAAGCGGACAACATGTTGGATCAGCAATCGTTGGGAGAGCAGTCGATTCGTGTCAAGAACACCATGCCCAAGTCGTGCCAATTGGTGCTCTTCTCGGCTACCTTCCCAACCAACGTATACGAATTTGCAGTTCGTATCGCACCAGGAGCCAACGAAATCCGACTCAAGCAAGAAGAGTTGTCGGTGGAAGGAATCAAGCAATTCTACATGGACTGCAAGGACGAGGACCACAAGTACGAGGTGCTGGTTGAACTTTACAACTTGTTGACGATTGGACAGAGTATCATCTTCTGCGCCAAGCGTGAGACTGCCGACCGCATTGCACAAAAGATGACCAAGGAGGGTCACAAAGTCGATTCCTTGCACGGTAAACTCGATACGCAAGAACGTGACCGTACCATCGACGCCTTCCGTGACGGCAAGAGCAAAGTTCTCATTTCGACCAACGTCATTGCGCGAGGTATCGACATTCAGCAAGTCACGTTGGTCATCAACTACGACATGCCCTTGACTCAAACGGGTGAAGCCGACGCAGAGACCTACTTGCACCGTATCGGTCGTACAGGTCGATTCGGTCGCAAAGGTGTTTCGATCAACTTTGTGCATGATCAGCAGAGTTGGACCTACATGGACCAGATCGAGAAGGCATTAAAGTGCAAAATCACACGAGTTGCTACGGATGATCTGGAGGAGATGGAAATCACGATCAAGGAGGCTCTCAAGCAGATCGGCAAGTGAACCTACATTGCGTTATCAGAACGCTTCCCTATCTTGACAATCTAGCAACAACATACCCAAAGCTCCTAATCGCCGATCTTGTTCGAGCAGCGTGTAACAGAATCCGATAAAGTAGTGACAGCCTAGACTCGACCCAACTCGCATGAGCTTTGGAGGCGATTCGGTGTTTGCTTGCTTACTGCAAACGGTTGCTTGAATGGCCGGCGGAAGACTTTGAGCTCCGCCAGAAGATTCGCATTCCTCTGACAGTAGCTCGATGACAGTTTATGGGCAAACATAAGCTCAAGTAGCGGACATAGGTTATACTAGGAAAGGGTCCGGCAATCATGAAGATCTTAAGCTCGCATGGCAAAGCGGAGAGTCTGTTCTTTCAGGAACGAATGAAAGCAGCAGAAGAAGCACCAACTGTGACAAGAGAGACAGACAGCTTCAACTGAACCTTCCTTTGTGGCCGGCAGTGTATTCGGTTCGTTTCGCTCTGTTACGCCCGGACTTAACCCGCAATACAAATGTCAGAACAAATCAACTTCAAGTGAGGAGAGTGGCGTTGTACTCCATCCTACTCAAAATCCGAAATGGAAAGGTGGCGGGCGAGTTGAAAGCCGTCTCTTCAGTTTTGGATGTTTGAGCTTCGAATTTCAGGCTAATTTCGGCGTGAAATTGCCTTTTTTGCAACCAGCCCGCGGGTCCAGTCCTGGTGGTGCCAGAAATCCTGTCTCCGGCTTTGCTCTCTCCGCTATTCACTGTGTGGGCCGGCAATTGAGCAATTCAGCTGAGAAGATCCAAAGGCTTCCATTTCGGCCTGTCTGCCTGTCTGCCAATAGTGCCACACAAAGACACACACACAGTCACCACTCGGCTCATCCGGAACACGCAATTGGCTATTACAGACAACCACGGACATTAAGCATTCAACACTCTTTCCTTTCTCCATCATCATCTCTTTCAGACATCAACCCCCAACGCTCCGTCGTACTTATATGAGCCTTGCTCGATCGTCGTTAGGTTCGTCGACCCCCTTCCATCTCGTCGCAGCAAATACTCTGTGCAAGCAACACCAGCAGCATCTCGCTCTTCCTGCTCTTCGATCTCGCTTCTCCACGCACTCTCGCTCCTCATCCTTCTACCGCAACCCTCTTCTTCGATCTTTCGGTCGTGCAACAGCTCCACTAGCAGCCATCTCAGCCGTCTCCATTCAATCTTCTTCCGATTCCACTCGACACTCTAGCACAATGACTGAAGCCAACGGAACCGCTTCTTCGTCTTCGGGCCAAAAGGTCCACAAGGTCGTCATCATCGGCTCCGGTCCTGCCGGTCACACTGCTGCCATCTACTTGGCACGAGCCAATCTCGAACCTGTCCTTTTCGAAGGTATGCTTGCCAACGGTCTTGCTCCAGGAGGTCAGCTCACCACCACCACCGATGTCGAAAACTTCCCTGGTTTCCCTGATGGTATCCGTGGTCCCGAAATCATGGACAAGTTCCGTGCTCAATCCGTTCGTTTCGGTACCGAGATTCACACCGAGACCATTTCCAAGGTCGACCTTTCCTCGCGTCCATTCAAGTTCTGGCGCGAGTACGCCGAGGACCAGGCTCCCGAACTCACAGAGACTTTGATCATTGCCACCGGTGCCAGTGCCAAGCGTATGCACTTGCCAGGAGAGGACACGTACTGGCAGAGTGGTATCTCGGCCTGTGCCGTTTGCGACGGTGCGGTCCCCATTTTCCGTAACAAGCCTCTTGTGGTTGTAGGTGGAGGTGACAGCGCTGCCGAGGAGGCCATGTACTTGACCAAGTACGCTTCGCACGTCAACGTTCTTGTTCGTAGGGATGAGTTGCGAGCATCCAAGATCATGGCTAAGCGTCTGTTGGCGCATCCCAAGGTGACGGTCCACTTCAACACCTCGCCCATCGAGGCCAAGGGTGACGGCGAGTTGCTCACCGCCGTTCGTGTCAAGGACAGCAAGTCGGGCGAGGAACGCGATATGGAGGCCAACGGTCTCTTCTACGCCATCGGTCACTTGCCTGCTACTTCGCTCGTCAAGGGTCAAGTCGATTGCGACAACGACGGCTACATTGTCACCACCCCAGGTACCGCCCAAACTTCCGTCAAGGGTGTCTTTGCCGCTGGTGACGTCGCCGATAAGAAGTACCGACAGGCTATCACTTCGGCAGGTACCGGTTGCATTGCTGCGCTCGAAGCCGAGCGTTTGCTTGCCGAAGAGGAGGTTCTTGACCCTGTCGATGCCGCCGCTGCCAACCACTACACTGGTACCGACAAGGAGTAAATCCTTGCGTCTAGCTTGGTTCAATAGACACATTCGACTCTATGTTCATATGATTTCTTCTTTCGTTCATGTTACTTGTCTCTCCTTTTATGGCATATTCCACACAGTCTAATATTAAAGCTTTAAAAAGTTCTCTTTCCTCTCTGTGCGTCCACGTTACCTTGCTCAACTCCATGCTCTGATCAAGGGCATGACAAACCGAATGTGTGCTATTGAGGTGTCGAGTTGGTTCGTATGTGCTCAATGCAATGGAGGCTCAAATCACGTGACGCGTCCGTTTCCCGCAGCTTTCCAGATTTTCCAAATTGGCCTGAACGCTGTTTCATGTGGATTCTCGATTGTTGCTGCTGCGCTTCTTCCTTCTTCCCTCAACCCACCACGTTCGCCATCTACAGCTCGCTCAGATCGTCAGCCTCTCGCATCCTGAGTAGAAAACAGCGCAGCCGCGAACATACCGCAAAGCGATTCCGAACGCGCGTCTAGTTACAAGCAACACGCTTTCCGGGCTACGAGTCTTCCAAGAATTGCGCAGCACGGTCGGCTCCACCTCAGCTACATACGACATCCTACGCATCCAACACCAGCGCGCACAGCTTACTATTGGCTAGCTGAGCTCGTCTGTAAGCAGACGATCGTATAAGCGACGCGACATTTCCCTTCTGGCCGTATCATAGCGCCAGCACAGCGACCAAAAAGACTTTCCTCTCTGCGCAAACCAACTCCACCTCGTAGCACTTTGTTGTCAGTCGCAGCACAAACTCGCCCAAAATGGCTTTCTTCTCATCAGCTTCGACACCGAGCACCTTTGGCGCACGTCCCGCTGCCACTCCAGGTCAGATCAACACCTCGGCTGCAACCAAAACCACCGGCGATCAAGATCAAGAGGTTACACCTGGCGCAACCGATACCGTCAGTTGCCTCGCTTTCTCCCCTACTGCCGATTTTCTTGCTGCTTCGTCGTGGGATAACAATGTTCGCATCTACAAGATCGACAAAACCTCACCAACACCCGTTCAACCATGGCAGCAATACTCCCACGAGGGTCCCGTTTTGGATCTGTGCTGGAGTACCGATGGTGCCAAGATCTTCAGTTGTGGAGCGGACAAGACGTGTAGGATGTTTGATATGAATACCAACCAGCCTACTGTCGTAGCGCAGCACGGTGATACGATTAGAAGTGTACGATGGCTGAACGTTGCAGGAGGAGTATTGTTGACGGCGGGATGGGATAAGCAGTTGAAGATTTGGAAGATTGACAATCCGGCTTCTCCACAAGCCGTCCATTCGTTGACACTGCCGGACAAGTGTTACGCTATGGACAACGTTCAGAACGTTGTGGTGGTGGCTATGGCCGAACGAATGGTGCTTGGATTCAGACTGGAAGAGACAGGTTCGATTACGCCTTTGACCGAACAACAATCTCCACTCAAATATCAAACTCGATCCATGGCAGTCTTGCCCGATGGAGACGGATACGCTCTTGGCGGCGTTGAAGGTAGAGTGGGAGTCCAATACTTCCACGATCCACCAGACAAGGACAACAAAGTCAAAAAGTTTGCCTTCAAATGTCACCGTCGCGCAAACGCCGATCATCCCGAAGTACCCCGAAACGAGTCCCACCTCTACCCGGTCAACTGCATCTCTTTCAACGTTCATGGAACCTTCGCCACCGGAGGAGCAGACGGCTCGATCAACTTTTGGTGCAAACAATCACGTACACGCTTGAAGACGATGGAGACAAAAGGACCGGCAAACGCTCCCAAAGAGTTGCTCAAGACGAATCCGGGTAAACAACCCATTACGGCCATCGCATTCAACAGAGACGCAAGCATCTTTGCCTACGCCATCGGGTACGATTGGCATAAAGGGTATCAGGGAGCCGGACAGACCGAGCCCAAGATTTATATCCAACCGGTCAACTTTGAGGATGTCAAGAAGAGGCCTCCCAAGGCTTGAGGTGGGAATTCAAAGTCACGAACGCAGCTGTAATGCAATCTTTCGCCCATCGATCAATTGCACGGAGAGGATGTGTGTAGGCTTGTGTGAGTTGCGTGATCGAGCGTGAAGCTCCAAGTGAGTTTGAGGTTGACTTATGCGGCATTTGATTCTTTGTTACACTGCGGCTGCTCTCATGCGAGTTGCTCACGCAGACTCTCACATCCTCATATCAGTCTTTGAAGCATCCAATGGCAACGGTTCTATTTTTCGGAGGACACATCAAGTACATGGGAAGACTTTGCCCGTAACAACAGCTTTGCTTGAAGCTGAACTCTACGCACCATTGACGATCAACCCCCAAATCCCTCTAGCTCTAGCTGCCAGCCCATCTCCATACGCGAACCTGACCAACCCATTGACAAAGCCCCAACTCTTCCCCGGTTTCTCCAGAGGATAGTCCAGTCTCGGCGGAATGCCCGTCTTGACCACACTGAAGAATCTGTCTCTAGTAACCGCTTTCGCCTGTGTCAACGCTAACAATCCTTCCGGCCCGGCAAATCTGCCGTACCCACTCTTCTTGACTCCACCAAAAGGTAGACCTTGATTGAGGTAGCTTACGCCAAAATCGTTGATGTTGACCATGCCGGCTTGGAGGCGGTCAGCAATGTATTGACATTGGTCGAGGCTGGAGCCAAAGATGGAGGAGCCTAGGCCGTAGCGTGTTGAATTGGCGATGGTGAGGGCGGCGTCGAGGTTGGCGTGGGGGAAGGGCATGATGAGGAAGATCGGTGCAAAGAGCTCTTCGTTTGCGATCGCCATGTTGGGGGCAACGTTGGTGAGAAGAGTGGGTGAAAAGTAGTGTCCATGCTTCCAGGTCGGGTGAGTGTACCGTTTACCTCCGACGAGGAGTTTGGCACCGTTCTTGACGGCGTCCGAGATGAGGTATTCGAGTCGAGAGAATCGAGCGTCGGTGATCATAGCCCCCATGTCCACTCTCTTGCCCTTTGCCGAGGAAGAAGAAGAAGAGGTTCCGAATGGTGCATCATCCATAAAGCTTCCCAATTGCAAAGCTGCGATCCTCGGTTCAACGATCCTCACCAATCGATCAACGATACTCTCGTCAACAATGAACCTCTCAATACCGATGCAGTTCTGTCCACTGCCCTGGAAACAACTTCGCATGAAAGTCGAACCAAAGTACTTGAGATCTGCATCCTTAAGCAAAATGGCTGGATCTTTTCCTCCCAATTCGAGCGTTACGGGTGTAAGTTCCTGCGTGGCAGCTTGGGCAACGAGTCTTCCGACCTCTTCGCTTCCGATAAAAGTGATATGGCTGATGTCGGGGCTCCTGGTCAACGCCTCGGCTGCTTCCGGCCAACAAGTGACCAACTGGATCAAATCAGGATCGCCACCCGCAGCCTTCACACACTCCCTCAACCCATCCACAAACCACCCTGCACTCCAGGCCACCAACTCGCTCGCTTTCACCACCACCGCATTCCCACTGAATACACTCGCAATCACCGGACCCATCACGTTGTGCGCCGAATAATTCCAACTTACACACGCCGCAACAACGCCCATGGGTTCGTGACGTACTTCGCAGATTTTGTGCATGAGCAGCAAGTTGTTCGGTCTCGTTTCGGTGCGTAGGACTTTTTCGCCGTTCGATATGGTCCAAGCCAGTTTACTGCATGTCGTTAGAAGTTCACCGAAAGCGGCATCGATGGCTGTTTTGCCCGTATCGCGCGAAGCTACGCGCGCGATGGTTTCGCTATCGTTAACGACCCATTTTTGCATGGTGCGAAGCACTTTTCGTCGCAGTGCAAACGAAGAATGCTTCCATTTCAATTGGGCTGTTTTGGCTCTGGCGATCTTTTCGACGATGGTGGCAGGGGTATCGGCAGTGACGGTCCCGATACGGTAAGCTGTAGCCGGGTCGTAGCAGGTAATTTTGTCAGGGGTGGAGGGATCGCGAATGCTAGGTTTGGGAAGAAGTTGACCTTTCCATCCGGGCTTCGCTTGTTCTGGGCAAGGTAGAGAGACGCTGACTCCCTGTTCGGCGTACCAGCTCGAAGCGTAACTTCCAAGTCGTTGGATGACGAGGACGATGAGTCCGGTGAAGAGCAGGCTCGTAGGCGAACGGATCGAATTCGATCTCAAAACGGGGAAAAGGTTGAGAAGGTAAAGATCGGTTTGAAGGACAAACAGCTGGATTTGGGTTTGGAGCGTGTCGATCGAGGTGAAGAGCCCCTCCCAAGAGGCAGAAGGGGATGACATGCTTGGAGAGATGTCGTCGGGACAGAAACGAGACGATGATGAACCGAGCCAGTTGAGAGGAAGGAGGAAAACCTTAATCGAGCTAAACGCTTTCAGAAGAACTTACGTGTGTTGCGTTGGTGCGTGTGTGTTTGTGTGTTGCATTGAACCGCGCGCGTCAAGAAGAAATCGTACGACCCTCGCGTGGGCAAATCCGGCTGTCAAAGATCTGGAGTCCGACAGTTTTTGCCTCTTTTTGTTAGTGATCTCTCTCCTAACATCCTGACCAGCTCGCAAAAGGAAGAAGAACCGATTGCTACCCCGATTGAGGACGATGGCATACAGACACCGGGGTTGGCAGTGACACGACAGCGCTCAGATGCCAAGACAGAAGCGTCTCAATCCGTAGATGCGCCGGTATACGCGGAGGTTAAAGTGTGGAATGTCTTGGCAAGTGCTAGCTGACGCTCAGATCTGTTCTGGGGCGCCCATCCCACTGCCTAATTTCCCGCTGCTGGTAACACAACGTGGCATTGACAGCGAGGCGGACCGGTCAATTGGGTTAGCTTCGTTGCTGGTGATGAAGGTCCAAGCTGGTGCCAAGACATGCCGATGTTCCCCATGAACTGCAATTCACAGATTGACGCAGGCAGGGTACACACGCATTCAGGTCGTGGTTTCGCTGGAAGACAAAGTCTTGGCATTCATTGGCAGCAGACGGCCCTAGTTTCCTGCAGACGCAACCTTGTCGGATCTCTCCTTGCTTTCCTCCTTTTAGTGATGCTTCTCTGGACCTTCTTTTGAGTCGCTTACAGAACTAGAGCATGACAATTTGAGCGATATTGGCGGCAAGGAGAGGTCCGACCCGCTCTAAAGCACAGGGATGTGAGTGCTTCTTTCTCATTGTTGATGTCTTGGCAAAGGTTCCGTGCTTCGTTGGTGCAGATTGCATTCAGCCAAGAGAGCAAATCGACGTCAAGCTTTGGTTTAGATTGAGAAGGACAGTACAAAACTCTGACATCCACGGTGGGCAGCGATCTTAAGCCCGATCTGGATCGTTTTCGAGGCAGAACTGGCCGAGAAGCTGCCGGCCAACAAAGTCACCGATGTATCAAAGTGCATGTGCTCTCGCCGTCAAGGCACCGCGTGGACATTTGAACGAATTGCAGATTCCAAGACAACGCAGGCTTCAGAGCCTGACAACGCTCAAAATATCTTAGAAAACGATGCCGAAAATTACGGCGCGATGACGGTCAGCGGCAGCTGCAGCTTTGTTGGACGCTCATCCTACGTCACGCAAGTTTCAGGTCCCTGGATTTCGGCGGCGGCATTGCTATCAATGTTGAGGTCTGAGGTGTGCCTGATCCAGGGCTTTTTCTCGAACCAAAGCTGATAGCTCGCTCAGGTATCAAGCTCAGTGTACAGGCTTGCGCAAGCATCACCTCGAAGGAACAGGCTTGGGTCGCTGATTCGATATTGAACGCACAGCGGTGCAATGCAGACGCTGTGCATCTATGGTCGGATCTCGCCAAGTCTTTTGATGTAAGAAAGGCTGGTTCCGATGCTTCATTCTGGCTGTGAGAGCCAAGCAAAGAGTGGGGAATGTGTAATAGCTCGATGATGGGTAACGAGCAGCAGTGTCAATCGACTCACCCCACAATGTGTGAAATGCAACGACATCACGGAGACTTTGTGTCGCAGCTTCGCAATCCGCTTCATCTCGAGCATTGTCTGCGTTTGTTCATCTTCGCGGCTTGCTCGAAACTCAGTCTTGGAAGGGGAAAGAGACAAAGCCTACGGTCGGTAACAGGCCTAAATCGAAGCTTCACGTTCTTGAACCCAGAAGGAGGAAAGTAGAGGTGGCTGAGAAGTGAGCGAGCGTTGACCTCGCTTGATCTTCTAAAAGTTCTTGGCACGCCCACGCCGCCTCCTTCGTCCTCCTTTCCCCCACCCAATTGCCGCACCAATCCGTCATTCTCTTCCTCATTCTCCTGGCTTTTCTTGCCTTTACCTTTGCCTTTGCCTTTGCTCGGTGCACAGTCGGACACCCACAACTGCCCCGCCTTCACCCCTCCGCCGATTCATCTCGAGTGCTCATCTTCCCCTCTCTCGTCCTTGGCTACCACTTTTCACACTACTACCACCACCACCCCCGTCTGGCCGACGTCTCCTCAACACGCACACGGCGAATGCAAGCACTTAAGCCAGTCAATTTGAGCGTTTGCCCTTCCCACATCGCACCACCATGATCAAGACCGTGTGCACCTTCTAGAGCATCAACATCGTCACCTATACCCGCTGCCATAGCAGCAATAGCTCTTGAAGACTCAACAGCATCGCATACACTTTCAGGCAAGCCTTCGCTCGCATATACCCTCTGGCTCACTAGCCTTTGAACCCTTATTCCTCGCAACCCCCTCCCTCTCCCCACGACAGAAGCGTTAAAATGACCTCAATCGCACGCCGTATCGTCAGCGGCCAAAAGGCTCGCTTCAAGGATCCTTTACTCGATCTTGACCTCGATCTCACCTACGTCACCGACCATATCATCATCATGGGCTTCCCAGCTTCTGGCGTCCAGTCGCTCTACCGCAACAAGCGTTCGGATGTACGTCGCTTCCTCGACAAGCGTCATGATGATCTCTATCGGGTGTACAACTTTTGCCCCGTCACCGAGAACTCGTATGATGCCGACGAATTCTACGGCCGCGTCTCTCGCTTTCCTTTTCCGGATCATCATGTTCCGCCGCTCAGTTTGATCCCGCTCTTCGTCGCAGACATCACAGAGTGGCTCGAGTCGGACCCGGATGCGACGGCTGTCATTCATTGCAAAGCAGGCAAAGGAAGGAGCGGAACAATGACTTGCTGCTACCTTGTCTCGCTGCCTTATTTGCCGACTGCACCGACGAGCATCAAGAACTACAGCAAGATGCAGCGTCCGCCAAATCAGTCTGCCTCTCCACCTCCGGCTCTACACAACGGCGATGCAGAGAAGCCATCCGCACAAACATCGCAAGTCATGCAGCCTTCACAGAGCAACGGCAGTGCCACTCTGCAAGTGCCTCATTCAGCGGCCTGGAACAGCAATTGCGGTGGCGCATCCTACGACACATCCACCATTGGCGGTAGCAGCATTGCTCCCTCGACAAGCGGCGGTACCTTGCGAAGACGACCCTCTCTCCTTCCCGAACAAAGCATCATCCGCAACGACGATCACCATCCCGAAGTGGAAGTCCAGCAAATCTCGCAACGCTTACAAACCATCTTTGACCTTCACACAGAGCGTCGTATGAAGCCTCAGGCGAGCAACAATCAGAAGTCCTCGGGTAGACAACGTGCTCGATCCAACGTTGCAGGTTTGAGGCCATCGGCACAATCGACGGGAGCGATGCCTTCTGCTGCTACTTCGACGGCTTCGTTGCGTGCGTTGGGCGCAGGACCGGCCGGGAGGAGCTGCGATGCGTTCCATGGGGCCAACGAGTTGAGTATGAGCATGCATTCTAGGTACGCTACGGATCCGGATACGAGCTACGGTGACTCTACTGCAGCGTCGATGGTCGACATGTATAGCGAGCGTAACGGTGCAGGAGAGGATGATGATGATGACGATGCAGAATCGTTTGCGGTGAACCAGAACACGGAGGACCACAGCGATACCAAGAAGCCTCGAATGGGTGTCTCGATTCCATCACAACGTCGTTGGGTGGGCTACTGGACTCGTATGCTTTCCGGACGGGATGCTCGCCTTTCGCTCACTTCGTCGATTCGTCAACCTCGCCGGCTGATTCGCATCACACGTATCTCGCTCGAACGTCGGTCCACTCCACCCGCTGCCAAATCGGCACAGGGATTCTTGGATCGACTCATCCCGCACTCTGATTCGCTCTCCGTCCAACTCGTTCGCTACGAAGATAGTCTCGTTGACCGCCTCGAATCGTGGGAGCGACATGCTCGACGCCGAGCCAAGGCGTTTGGCAAACACGACCCATCCGGTCTAGCTGGTGATTTGGACGCTGAACAACAACAGCAGAAGCAGTATCTCAAATCGCTACGCAGAAAGGCGTCCGATCTGCACTGTTGGGATGGTAACAAGTTTGGCGAGCAGCACGAGAGTAAGATTGGCAACTGGGGGATCGATGTCAAAGCGGAAGCGGATCGAGCGAGGAGTTTTGATTGGAGGGATAGCGAGCCTCAATTGAAGTACTTCAAGATGGTGGGAGAGTCTCAGCCGAGAGTGGCGGTGGAAGGGAAACAAAAGTTGTGGAGGTATACGTTTGAGCCAACAGGAGCAGGAGGGGAGGATGGCAAGGTAAGACATTCGTCTACTTCGAGCGCTGATTCGGGATACTATTCGCAATCTCCTAGAGAGGCGAATGCGAATCTCGCACCGCCCGCTTCTCAAACTGCACAGCTTGGAATAACCATCAACAATGGCACAGGCGAGCCTATTCTGCGCAAAGTCACACGCAAAGCCTCAACCATCTTCCGCTCCCCTTCCTCCTCTTCTTCGTCCCCGACCGACGAAACCACCCCTCCATCATCCACCTCTTATCTTCCGCAACCGCCCTCCTCCACCTCCTCCACGTCGCATCCGCTTGTCGGCCAGATTGTAGACGCAGACCGCGAACTCTGCATCAAAGTCCTCGTGGGACGTACGGGTAGCAAGCATTCCAAGTTGCCCGATATTGCTTCGGCAGGTTGGTGCTGGTTTATCCCAAGTTTTGAGGATCCAGAGGCGGGGGCGAGTAGGATGGCGAGGGTAGGGGCAAAGACGAAGATCCGATTTGAGAAGCAGGAGATCGATTTCAGGAAGGAACCGTTGGGATTGATGGCGGTCGAGGTCGAGTGGGAGTGGGTTAGCGTCGGGTTGGCTGAGGCGGAGGAGGGGTACGAGGGTTGAATGCCGCACGGATAGATACACAACCACATACACACAAGCATACGCACTTTGTTGAATAGACAAAACACACCTTCTTTGAGACATATCTCGGTTGCTAAACCCCCTCCTACGGTGGTGTGTGTGAGAGAGGCATTACAGTGAGGTAAGAAGCTTCAGAAGAGTGAACAAGATGGCTTCGTTGAAGAAGATATGTCCCCAATGCGATTAATCCGCCATGTTAGTTCGGTAGTGGCTGACATTTTTGTTCGTCTCGAAATTCGGAGCTGGTGAGTGGAGGCTGCGCAGTCAAGAAGCGTCGCTCGAGCCACGTCCTATTTTGTGCAAACAGCTGAGTTCGAGAGAACCCTTCTTAACACTTTACTTTCTTCTCATTAGCACCATCACCGTGTTCATCCTTCTCGACGACAGCATCTGCTACACTCTAGCCACCTGCCAGCACTTCACTGACTCGATTTACTGCAAGCTCTCCTTCTCTAATCAGGTCTCCGTTCAGGACAGCCGCATCAAAGCAACATAGACATCTCTCACCAACACTTTCCCACCCTTTCCTCCTTCAACGGTCCGCCATCATGGCTGCCTCGTCTTCCACCACCTCCTACTCGTCGGCGGCCATGGCGCAAGCCAACTTCGAACTCAACAACGCCATCATCCCACTCTCCTCCACCACGCTCGATTCCATCTTTGCCTACGACACGGAAGCGCAACGATCCATCTTGAAGGCGCAACCGTGGAAGACGGATCCGCATTTCTTTACCACAGTCCGCATCTCGGCGGTTGCGTTGATCAAGATGGTCATCCATGCGCGCTCCGGTGGGATTTACGAGATTATGGGTCTGATGCAGGGCAAGATTGATGCGGTGAATCGAACGCTTTATGTCATGGATTCGTTTGCGTTGCCCGTCGAAGGGACAGAGACGAGGGTGAATGCGCAGAACGAAGCGTACGAGTATATGGTGCAGTATTTGGATGCGAGTAAAGAGGTGAAGAGGTTGGAGAACGTGGTTGGGTGGTACCATAGTCATCCGGGTTATGGGTGCTGGTTGAGCGGGATTGATGTGAATACGCAACGTACGAACCAGCAGTTTCAGGATCCGTTTGTGGCGATCGTTATCGATCCCAACCGCACAATCAGCTCCGGCAAAGTTGACATTGGTGCATTTAGGACTTTTCCAGAAGGCTACACCGCTCCTTCCACCACGTCTTCAGGCGGAGGAGGGGCAGGGGAGGGAGAGTACCAAAGCATCCCGCTCAACAAGATTGAAGATTTCGGCGTCCACGCTTCGCAGTATTACCCGTTGGAGGTGGAACATTTTAAAAGCAGCTTGGATACCAAGTTGTTGGATCTGCTTTGGAACAAGTATTGGCAAAACACGTTGAGTCAGAATCCTTTGGTGACGAACAGGGCCTATACAACGAGTCAGGTGAGGGATTTGGGGGAGAAGTTGGCCCAGACGAATAGTGCGGTGTTGGGTCGCAACTCGACGAGTTCGACGCCGTTTACGCCGGCGAGTGCGGCGGCGGGGGCGGGGGAGTCGAAGAAAGAGGGCAAAGAGGCAGAGGGTAAATCGAAGGCAGGAGCAGGGGGAGACGCGGAGAGCATGATTGAAGACTTGGTGAAAAGGCGTAACCAATCGGCACTGGCGGGGGTCAGTCAGGATGCGAAGAAGTTGGCGGTGGAAGCGAATCATGGCTTGTTGTGCAACTCGTTGAAGAATGCTTTGTTCAATATGGCTGGTCAGCAACAACAGCGGCAGACAACAGCAGCAGCGGGGGATGAGGGGAGGGGGGGAGAGGCGGCGACCGGAGCGGGAATGTAGATTCAGTAGTAGGATGATTTGCTCGCAATGCCAAGTGTCATTGCCGTCTTTCTTCTCCAGGTCTAATCGTGTGAAAAAGTGTGGGGCGGCCAAGTGCCAAGGTTCTCTTCGACGGAGATTGGGAGTGTCCTTTCGTCTGTGCGAGCCAGAACCGTGCCAAGTGCCATCAAGAGATCGTCGTTTGAGCTCCTGAGGTGAGAAATGGCACGCAAAGATGAGGCTGGAAGGCGAGCTCGGGTCGGACTGCGACTCGAACCAGCCTTCTAAAGTCAGGCTTGCAAGTGATGACGGTCGAGGGGATGCAGAGTTGAAGGGTCGCACGGTCATGTAGGGCGTGAATCTGCGTTTGTTCGTTCAGCTCAGGTAAGTAGGCGAAATGATGGACAGCAAGGTATGATTGGGTAACTGTAGAATTGAGCTGGTGGTTGGGACATCTTTTTGGAGAGACGGAAACGGTTTTAGCCTACAACAATAGGAGAGGGAGAGACACTAGTGAAATGCTATCGTAGATTGGGCGAACGAGTTTGAAACAGAGAAACAATGTATGATGTGATGTTGAATGATGAATGGTAGAATGCTAAAGGGATGATGTAGAGGGTTGTTCCAGTAGACGAGACGGGATGCGACGACGACGACGAAGGAGCGAACGAAAAGAGATGAGATGCATGCATGCTGTGATGAAGAGTGAAGACTGAAGAGTGAAGAGCAAAGAGATGATGTTCCTCTAGTACGTTTCAGTAGCGCCATCGTAAGCATTGGTAACGTCACGGAGCACTTGACGGGTATCTTGCTGGCGGTGGTAGTGACCAGCCTTGTTGTCAACATCGTGAACATCCTGAAGCTCCTCTGCATCCGCTTCCTCTTCGTACTCCTCCTCCTCTTCTTCCTCGTCATCGTCGTTAGGGTAATCATAAGTCTCGTCGGCGTCGGCACCGTTCTGGCTTGGCTCGGCGTCGAAGTGAGCCTCGACTCCGTTGGTGGCAGGAGTGTTGGCACGCGATGACGAAATGGGAGACTGTTCAGGTCGCTCGATCTCCTTCCTGTCGTAAAGGTCGACGCGGAGCACGTTGAGATCCTGCTGATCATCAACACCGACAACAGCCTCGGGGAACGACTTATGGGCCCAGTCGATGACGTAGGTGGAAGCGCGCATGAACTTCTTGTGTGCGTACTTCTTGTGGAAGAATTGGTGGGTGATAGGTCGCAAGCAGTAGTCGAGCATGATCTCGGCAGTGCCCAACAACTCCTGCTCCGAGTAAGTCGAGTAGTGAACCAGTGTGGGTGTCCACTCACCTCGCTCGAGCACTTCACGTGCAAGCCATACAGAAGCAGCGGCGACGAGCGAAGGAGGGTGCTCCATAAGACGGTAGTCGAGTAGCGAGATCTCCATAAAGTACTTGGCAACGGTACGAGTCTGGATATCATAGTTGTCGGCCTTGCTGATACGACGCAAGAAGTTCATAGGGTTGGCGTACGACATGCTGAAGTCGAGCACCTTGAGTACGTATCGCTCGGCACGCAGGATCTCGGTGTCGGTGTAACCACCATCGGCAAGATGGTAGAAGTTCTGGATGGAAGGGCACATGACCTCTTCGTACTTGGATGCAACGAACATAGCGGTGACACCGACGAGCTGCAACTTGGATAGCGAGATAGTGCGTCGCGAAAGGAAGCGGTCGATGATGTTGACGGCGAGGTAGAGAGTCTCGGGTAGCAAGCGGAACTTGGCATGGACATCGACGAGCCAGTCGACGAGGATAGCGCGAACCTCCCAGTTGATCTCTTCCTGGTTGGACATGTAATCACCGTTGGGCATGTTGATGATCTCGAGCTCCTTCATGTACTCAAAGATGTCGTTGACGTACTCGGCAACCATGAGCGGGTCTTCGGCATCTTCAGCGTCCAGATCCTCCCATCCTTCATCCTTGGCGGGCTTGGTAGCCTGCTCGGTCTTGAGACGCTTGGCCTGTGGTGCCTCCATCTTGTCGTCAGTGTCACGAACCTCGTTGAGCTGGACCTTGGCGGATCGCGATGGAACGGCGGCGGCGACAGCCTTGACAGAGGTGGTGGATGCATCGCGTCGGATACCGGTCTGCGAGTTGCCCGAAGCAGTGCGGACCATGGAGCCCTTGCGAGCAGCAACGGCGGCGGCGGAAGCAGTGGTGGCAGCAGCCGATGTTGATCTAGAGGTGGCTGCAGGAATGCCGGATGTTGTCGAGGTGGTGGTGCCAGCTACACGTCTGGAAGCGCGAATGTGTCGATCAGCAGCATCGGCGGCAGGAGCTGTGGTGGTGGAGGTGGCAGTGGTGGGTCGGGTGCGAACGACGCGACGAGCAGCGCCGACGCCGGTAGTGGTGGTGGTGGTGGCGACGGCAGCTGATCGTGACGAGGCGGTAGATGTGGAAGCAGTGGCGCGGGGCTTGATGGCATCCTTCAGAGCAGCTTTGCCCTTGTCATCGTTGCCAGCCATGGTGGTACGAGTGCGGTTGGCGTTGGTGAGATCGCCGAGCGCGGCTCTCTTCCGAGTTCCGAGAACACCTGAAGCAGCGGAAGCGGCCGATACTTTTGTAGCTGCGGTCATGGTGGAGGCAGGCTTGGAAGGACCAGCATCGGCGGCACCACCTTCGAGACCATAACGAGCGCTTCTGGAAGAGATGCCGGTGACGCCAGCGTTTTCCTTGGCCTGAGCTCCCGTGACCGAGGCGGTGCTGCGAGTCCGCAATGGGATACGACGAGATGCCTATGGACGATGCAAGGAAGAACGATGGTGACGGTCAGACTCGGATGCAGGACTCGCGAGATGGCTCGGAATGACGGGCGCAAATACTTACGATGTTCTGAGACATAGTCGATATGGGTTTAATATGAGACTAGATGGGGATAGGTGGTGGTGGTTTGTCGTGTCGTGCTGCTAGTCGCGTCAGACACGAACGAGGCCGGGGCGTCGCGGCGAGATGATACAGGGAGTTGCAAAGCGGGTCAGTTGAATGCCATGAAGATGAGGAACGCTCCTGATGAGTCGACGTGATGTAGGAATGCTGAGCGAGGACGAGGGAGGAGCCAAGAGCTGAACGAGATGCCGAACAAGAGCAAGAGCAGACGCGATTGGAACGTGACGAGAGCGAGAGCGAGCAGGATCTATCGCGAAGGTATACAAGTGACGATGATGGCGAGGCAGAAGCCGATAGCAGGCAAGAAGATGTGTGGATAGGAGAGATGGAAGAGGAGTGGTGATGGGGGATGATGAGAAGAGGTGGTTAGGATGAAGGGAAAGGAGACGAGTAGAGTGGAGTTGGGAAGAGAGTGAGAGGAAGCGCCTTGAAGGCTTGACCAAGGCTGAGAGAAGTTTTGTATTCAGACCTGAACACGGCCACGCCTGGAAATTTGTAGTCGCGAATACAAATGCACGACGGGTGAATGAAGTCAAGTCCTGAGCGTGACTGGCGACTCTGGCGTTCGTGGTGAAATGCGAAATGCGAGCTGGGAAAATGGCGAAATGGCTCGAAAAAGGCAAGAAAATGGCTTCTGAAGCGAAACACACCGATGGCTGCGAGAGACAAAAGGTGACTAAGACTGCAACTGCGATTTCCTCGGTTTTTAGTGGTTCAACGCGCCTTTTTCTTGGAATTTAGGCACAAGAGAACGAGACACGAGAAATTGACAATTCGCGAGGCAGCGTGTCGCAATGTCAAGCCGCGAGCATCGAACGCCTTAAATCCTTACGTTGGCATCGCGATCTCCAAGCCAAGAAATGGCAAAAGAAATAAAATGGAAAAATAGCCAATTTCCCCTCTTTCTTTTCCGAGAAAGTCGGCAATTCAACTTCCAGCTCGGCCTCACTCTGCTGCTGCTTGCTCTTGGCTGGCTGGCTTCGAGATCATCTTGTTAGATTGGCTCGAGTCGGCCTCGACTACTTGCTCGTTGCTACTCGCGGACCAATGATGAGCTCGACATCAGATAGACACAGATGGCCTCTGATGGTAATGCCACATTGTCGATACACGCAGCAACAACGAAAGGTATAGCAGTGCGCTCTACCGGAGGAGAGAAAGGAAACGCGAGCAGAGTGTGCGCAGGGTGCGAGGCAACAAGACGTGACCAGCGTGCTTGGGTGTCGCAGATGATCACGTCTAGTCGCTCAGAACCATTGACCCTAGTAGCTCTACAAGATAGGGCGGGACACTCCGACGCTGCAACTCCCACCAGAATGTCGTACCAAAGGCAGCTTGTCGATGCTCTGAGAGGAGCCGATACCAAGTAACGGAACGAAAGGAACGACCGAGACACTGAAACGAGACTGCGAAACAAGAACGGCGGACCGGGGCTGCTCTACTTACAATAAGCTGAACTGAGCTGAGTTGCTGGCGATGCTAGATTGCGACTCCTGCAGTGGTTAAATGCGGGTGAGTTGGGCGGTTTGTCGGCTGGCTTCCGATGTGATGGTGATTGGAAACCCTCGAGGTGTTGATGGCGGGTGGACTGTCGGGTGCTGTCGTGTCGATAGGTGGATGTATAAGTTGGTCTCTTGTCGATATCTTTGCTGTGATTACTGAAGCTGAGGACGTTGAGCTAGTTGCTGTGAGGGTTTGAGGATCCGAGCGCACGATAGACTGTGGGTTACTGTCAACAGGGCTGGCAGCGATCTATAGGTGAAGCTTGAGCGTTCGTGAAAGGGAGGTGTGAGGTAAAGTGAGGAGGTGAAAGGGTGCGGAGAGGAAGATGAGTGCGGATGAAGCAAGCAGTAGAGGTGGTGAGCGTCAAGAAAAGTGTCGAGGCCCAAAGTGATGAGAAGGGTCGTCCTGTCTGAGACACGCTCTCTAGGCTTGGAAATTGGAGCCGGCCTAGCTGTTGTGATTTCGTGTTTCGTGACTTGAGCCGGGCCATATGCTTTGTTGGTCGATTCTACAGATTCGCCTTGCCATGCCTTGTTGGAGGAAATCGGTAATTAAAGTTGACCACGAGCAGGTCTGTACAACGCTGCGCTCAACTCGAATTCGACTTTGCTACACTCTGACAAGCTCACGCTCACACCTGTTGGCTTCAGATCTTCGCGAAAGGCCAGCCAGCCTCCTTGCTCGCGGAGTCAGGGTCGGAAATAATATGCCGCGAGGAGGCGCCTAGCTACCGACGTGAGAGTGAGAGAGCGTGGACGTGCTTCGTGTCGTATTTGTGACTTTATCCAAGGTGCATACTGCCATTTGCAGACTGTTGAATCATCTGCAGGCGATTATAAGCTGAGAATACCAGCTCGTTCTGCGAGGGTCCGGCTTTGACATCGACATTTTGAACACCATGGCAGTAATACAACCATGGCGAGGTGTGGCTTGTGTCAGTGCACATCCTCGTTTACGTCACATCAAACCCCAGTCAAGGCCTTGTCCGATGTTGCAGGATGCTTTGAGTGTTCAGCCGAGCTAATAGTGCACCCTTTCGTCGACTCAACCTGACATCCCTTTCTCTGTGAGTAAGCTTTGCCCTCCTGCACCCTGCTCTTCAGGCGAGCGCTTTCATCGTGTCAGTACGCTCTTCTATTCGCATTGCGGGATTGCTTTCGACCCCCTCATCCTCCTAGCTCACCCAGCCTTTCTTGTGCCTTATGCGATTGGTCAGCTTGGCCCGCGCTTGTATGGGTAGCCTGTTCACTGCTGCAGCCAAATCTGTTTGCTTCTGGTCCTTCTTGTGCGAGGCAGATGAGATCGTAAATTTTGTATCAGCGTGGGGAGAATGCTCATGTCGAGAAAAACACAAAACCAGAAATGCATGTCAACGCTTTCCTTCCAAAAAAACAGGCTTCGAAATTCCCGCCTTTCGACGCTCGGCAAATCCGGACCAAAAATAACAGACCTCGAACAAAACCGACACCGAAAAAAAACTCCACATCAATTCAACACGCGACGCGGGCCAGCTCGTCACGTGCGGGAGCGCTCCTTTTTCGCAGCTGCTGCTCAGATCACGGTAGACACCATCGAGCGATATGAAACCCGACCTGGAGTCAAAGAACGATGTAAGTTGGCATGGGTGGCAGGCATGGGAATCTTCACGACAGGCAAGATTGACCAGCGAGCGTGACGCGATGTTAGAAAAGCATGCTTGCAGTTGTTCAAGGCTGAGAGACGGACTCGCTGGCTGGCAAATGAGCTGCGAATAGAAAGCCGTGCAAAATGCATAGAAGGCAGTCCGGCGAGCGTTGACTCTGATAGGTGCAGTATGATTCGAGGCGATGAGTGAAAACTGAAGCTTGATTTGAGTCCCACTGCAGCAACTGAATATCGACAGACTGTATTGAGCTGCGACTCGGGCCAAAATCAGATCAACGCAGCAAGCAGCACAAGAAACTTCAAAGCTCAAGCTGGCTTGGCCAATTGAAGACCCTCGCTGGCTCGCTCGCGTGATGGAACCGCGTTGAGTGGCTTCGCGCATCCTTCTTTTTCTGAAATCACACTCGCAAACCTTTGCCTGCTGCTGCAGCGCGTCTCGTGTTTCTGCAGCTCAGCAAGCAGCAGCGGCAGCAAAGAAAAAAGTGCATGTCGGCCTGAGCCTGCCAAGTGACCGGCCATACACCATCCAAGCTTGGCTCGCTCAGACTGAGCATCTGCCTTCTTATTCGAAACGGTGATTGACACACATCGGCTATCTTTCAAGCTGGTAACGGCCCGATTCTTTGTGTGTTACTTTTCCGCCACTCAGCACGCCTCTCTTTCCGCATTCCGAGCAAGTCAAAAAAAGTGATTGACACAGTGCAGCGCGTGCTCTCCACCTCGAACTCAAACTCAGCCCTTTGTGGCTATCTTGCCGCACGCTCTACTCTTCCTTCCGCTACCATCGTACCGGTCACTCTCAACACCATCATCGTCCGGAATCATCGCACTCTTCCCTCGGCGGATCCTGAACGGCAACCCTATCCTCGACGCTAGGTGTGTATCGATACATCTTATCTCCTGCTCCCGCACCAGCTCGCCTCATCGCACATATATGCTGCCTCTTCCGACACCCACTGCGCTCTTTGAGCGCTAAAGCGATAGCTTTCCTCGATCCTGCATACCGACATTGCTGCCTCTCTTGTTCTACCGCGGCTGCGTCGCATGCTCCAAGCGACATCCTTTCCGCACGTGCTCCCGTGAGAGGTTCGAGAGCCAATCTGCGGTCGCGGTGAACACCCGCACAGTCGCAGCTAGCCTGACCACTTACGACCATGCAGCCACTTACCCGCATTGAACCGCTTCTCAATGCGCAGCACATACACCCGATACCTACCAAGCATTCCAATACCGGTTCCCTTCGCGCTCCCAGCATGGCCCCGGCTCAGGTCCCAGCCAAACGGCGTCAGCCACCGTCTCTCTCGACATTCGCGCGTCCAGAGGCATCAACAAGCGCGGCAGGAGCAGCTGCCGCTACCGCAGCATCGAATGCGGCTCTGACGTCCGCTCCCAATAGACCGCTCAAGAAGAAGACGCTATCATCCAATGACGACAGCATTGCTACACGCTTGCAGCCCAAGCTCTCACAGTCCTCTTGGCGCAGAACAAAATCATATCAGCATGTTGATCTATCTGGGCCAACTCGTCGCACTGTCCTTGAATGGCTACCACGCGAGATGGTCTTCATGATTCTGCACCTCTTATCTTTCCGCGATCTACAAAGCCTCGTGCGTGCCGACAAGCGTATGCGTCCCCTGATCCATGCCAAGAACTTCTGCCCTTGGCGCAAGCAACTTGCCTCTTTCCTGCACTACGAGCGACTCTACGACGAGAGCATTGCGATCGAGGAAGACTCGCTCTTTGATGGAGCTGACTCTGACGGCGTTCACAACGAAGAAGATGAAGATGCACGTCGAGATGCGGTACAACTTGCTGGCGGAAGCGGCGAAACTAGCGGCTACGACTCGTCTGCTTCGCGGCCGGAACCAAAGTCAGCCAACGCAGAGCAAGAGCAGATCGAGCTGAACTTCTTGCAGGCATACACCGATCTCATCAGCACTTTCCAGCTCAAAGCAGCACCAATCGACCTCCTCGAATTGGTGCCTTGTCTCACACGTATTTGGCACGAGCACGAAGCATTCCCTCTCATACGCAAGTGGTGTCGAGACTTCCTGGTGGGTCGGGCTGCCGCCGATCATCTCTTTGGCGCCATCGACCATGTAGCAGCCGTCGAGGTTCTCTGCAGCGTTCGACTCTACCTCGCCGTGGTCCGCATCTCCCGCGCCTTTTCACAGAATCTCCCTCCGCTTCAATCCGTCCGCACCCTCGATTACGACTGTCGCACCGCTCTCACCACCTTCTTCGAGCCTGATCGCACCATACCAGCTCCACGGGCCGACTTGACCTTCCAACTCACACACGAACAAGACAGATTTGTCCGACGAGATGTACGTCCAGGCGAGCTCATCAAAGTACAGGCATTTGCAGGCACAGGAAAGACCAGATCGCTTCTAGCCTACGCCGAGCGTCGTCCCAACAAGCGCTTCCTCTACATCGCATTCAACAAAGCTGCTGCCGAAGATGCCCGTCGTCGCTTCCCAGATCACGTACAATGCCGCACGATGCATTCAGTTGCTCTGTGTCAAGTGGTACGAGCAGCCGGTCAGGAGATTGGCGACTTGCGTGCACGGGATGTCGTCCGCTTGCTCGGCGAAGGCTTGCCTGAAGGTCAGCTCATCCGTCCTCAGGCTATGGCCACTCAAACAGGCCGCGATCACAAGCTTACACCCACAGCTGTCGCGACATACGTGCTCGCCACTCTTCAGCGCTTCTTCTACTCGGACGATGCCACCGTCATCCCTGACCGTCACGTCCCAAACAAGGTCGCCACCGACACCGACCTCAAGATTCGGGCTATCTCAAGATGTGCACAAGAGCTTTGGGATCTCATTCGGCAAGGTGCTCCCGATCGTAGTGGCAAGTCGGTTAGATGTCCGCACGATGCTTACGTCAAGCTTCTCCAATTGCAAGCACCGCATCATTCCGAGAACTTCTTCAAGGCGTTCGACGTGCTGCTCTTGGACGAGGCACAAGATTTGTCAGCGGCCCAAGTCTCAATTCTGCTGCGAGCGAAGAAGCACTGCGGCGTTCTCATCGTCGGTGACGTGTTCCAGAAGATCTATGGCTTCCGTGGTGGAAATGCAAAGGCTTTCAACGAGCGTCTCTACCCATCGTCAGCTCACTTCCAACTCACCAAAAGTTTCCGTTTCGGCGATGCAGTTGCCAAGATCGCGACCGAAATGCTGGCGTTGCGCAAACCTGCGCCATGGGAGCGTGCTGCACCCAAGCCTGTCCTCAGCGGCGCTCTTGGAATGTCAGACCGGATCTATGCGGAAGCGAACGTCTTTCAATACTTGTTGGAAGCGTCATTTCACCAACACCAGGAGGAGCAACAACAACAACAGGATGGAGGACAAGCAGGAACGCAGGCGAATCAGCCTACTGCCAATGGTGCAAATGGGGCAGAGACTCTAGCTGACGTGCTGCCTCAGCTCGGAGAGGGACGACGAGCTGTGGCGCTACAAGTTGGCTCGATCGGCACGATGGGCACTAGCGATGAGCTCATTCGACATGCACGTATCTTTCGAACGAATCGAAAGCTGTGCCTGACAGCACTAGCACTTTCGGCTTCGTTGCCGCTACCACACAAGATCTTCCTCAAAACAAGTCAGTCTCTGCAGCCCGATGCTATCGTGACGCTTCTACGCGATGCCCACATTCTCTACCACAACGACTCCAGATCCATGTCACGCAACTCGTTGCTGCGTGACTTTGCGAGCTGGAAGGACCTCGTTCAACGTGTCGAGGCGGAAGGATCTGGAGAAAGCAAGCTGAGTCTGGCCGTCGCGCTCGGTGGCCTCTTGGCAAGCTCCGACTTTCTGGATCAAGTAGCTCAACTCGAAACGCGATTCGCCGGCAGAGAAGAAGAAGCTACAATAGTGCTGACTACTGTTCACCAAGCCAAAGGTCTGGAATGGGATTGTGTCTTTGTCGAAGACGACTTTCGCCCTGTGTATGGTACCGAAAAGTCGCAGAGGGTCGAAGTGGCTAGCTATTGGCAGCAAGATGAATTGAATCATCTTTATGTTGCTCTCACTCGAGCCAAGCGTCATCTGGTCGTATCGAGACCTGTGCTGCAGTGGATCGCTGCCATTCGCGGGCTTTACCGATACAGATTGTTGACGAGCAACAGCAATACTTGTCTGGGCAAGACAGGGCTCTGTCCACACTGCAAAGCATCAAAACATCCGTTGGTGGTAAGGGAGTATCGACTTGCCTGCTTTGACTTTCTCAATCCACGATGCAGCGATAATGTTGCGCAGCCATTGCAGGATGCCCCGCATATTGAAGCAGCAAGCACGACAGGCGGCTCGTCCACGACTTCAGCGTTGGCGGCCAAGGCAACTTCAAAGGCTCAAGCTTTCAGCCCGGCGTCAATGACAAAGGATCCACCATCGCCGAGGCAAATCGTGGGCTGCACCGGCTGTCTGTCAGATACTTCATCGGCTCTTCATTTTGACGCTCTAGCCGATCCCGATCTTGCACTGTTCGTTGCAACAGCCCCCAAGATCACCCGACAACGTCCTCAAGGACCAAAATTACGCACAGAAACGGACGCGGCGACGGAGCAGGGCGATGTCAAAACGAAAGCATCCACTTCGACAGCGGCGCCAGCAGCATTCAAGTTGGACCCATCGAAACATCCGTTCTTGAAGGCGGATCATCGAAGTATGAAGTGGGCTATCATGCATCACGAATACAAGAGGGCAGTGTATTCGTGGTTTCACGACGAGTAGCGGGAAGGAAGAAAAGGAGGCGGGAAAGGAGATCCTTATCAGACTTTGCACCTGTTGCACTTGTAGCACTATCACACATCGACTCAAATATACCAGCGTCAACGCACGCAAGCAACCTTGAAACAATCGAGTCGAATGAACACCAGCAAAGAAGCATCGTATTGCACTAACGGAGAGCAGCAGTAGATGAGATGCGACATTTCACCCAACCTAAACTCCAGCCATGCCAAACATTCCCGTTGCGTCCCTGACCCTCGCCACGTCGCTTGCGCTCAAATGATGTTTCTGACTCAAGAAAAAGTCTTCAAAGATTCTCTCCATCTCTGCGTCACCTGGACTTCTGCCGCTTGGACCTGGGCTTGCTGCGCCCGCTTCGACGTGTGGTCCTGAAAACTGGAGTTCGAGATAGCTTCTCAAACCGGTCCAAAACTCGGTTGATCGGATTCGTTGTTCGTGCAAACGCGAAATGCTAGGACTGAGAGGTGGAGGAACGGCTGTACCTGGATACTGGGTTGATGATCCACCTGGTTGAGCACCTGGGCCGAGAGGTTTGCCTGCGTTTCGGGCGGAGAGGCCGGAGAGGGTGTCTTCGTCGGTAGTGAGGGTGAGTTCGGGAATGGAAACGCCCGAAGCTGTGCGGTTGTGCGAGGGTTTTGATCCGCCAGAGGAGGACGTGATGATGGGTGCCGGGGCTTGCAGGTCTGCACTTGTAGGGGCTGGCTTTGTCGCTGAAGGTGCAGGTGCAGCATTGGAGGAGGAAGAGGAGGAAGACATCTGTTCGTACTGCGCAACAGTGTAGGTCTTTTGAGAGAAAGCATGAAGTTGAGCGATCTCGTCTTTGAGGAGTTCATTCACCATACGGTGCCTCTTAAGGGTGTTGAGACCGGTGAAAGCGTCCGAAACAATGACTACGTCGTATGCTTGACCACAGCCACCCGAGACGTCCGAGACCACCTAGTATCACAAGATCAATAATATGAGCGGGAAGAGGGAAAGAGTCAGCAAGGCTCCTCCATCATTGCTAGTTGGCGGCGAATGCAGCGAGACTTACCAATGTAGAAACGTTCTCCACCTTTTGCCTGATGGCGTTTTCGAGATCCTGTGATGAAACCATCCTTGGCTGATAACTTGTCTCCTGCTCTAGTGCGATCGTGCGTGGTATCTTCTGAGGAGCGATCGATGATGATGGTGATCCAGTAAAGCGCGGTATCCTAATCTGATACGATGGTTGAAAGAGTAGCAGCAACGAGAGAAAGCACAGCCTAAAAAGTTGACATTTCGGACTGGAAATGCGCGTCCCGCTTGCCCAGGAATGCCAAAATGTGGACAGACGCACTTGGCCTGTGCTCAAATGCTCACAGCCCGCGTATGTGTGTGTGTGGCCGGTCGGCGTGTTCTAAGAATGTTGCCGCGAGGCTGAGACATGTCTGATCTGCAAATCGGGAGCGTGATTGGAATTGAAAATATGTTCCTTGTATGTTAGGATGACGCGTTCGAACAACACACAGGAAAAGCGCAACTTGCCATGCGAATGTCGGGTTGGACCCTGAATTTGTGGGCGGTTGGACGTATCTTCTCGATTCAAAGATGCGCTTTGACGTTGGACGAAGATCATCCACTCGGTACCCACCTGCATCGACGAATCTGAACACCAAAAGACTAGCTGCCGTCACAGTGGGCGTGCAATCAAGCAGCAGGATTCTTCGCCTTTGGACAGTCCAAGCTCAACGAGGGTTGGCTCGAGGTACGATTCGACGGTGTCAGCCCTCCCCCTGCTCATCATTGCCCTTCCTCCACCGCATAGCCCCGGCAAGCCGCAGCTTTACAAGCCCGGCTCCAGCGATGACGAAGGTGAAACGCATAGCAACTGTCCAACTCGACTCGAAACACGCCGATGTACTACACAACGTCGAATCAGTGCTCGCACTCGTAGCCGGCACCATCTCGCAGAAGCAATCGCAACCGATCGATTTGCTCGTGTTACCCGAACTCGCACTGACTGGATACGTCTTCGACACGAAGGAGGATATCGAGCCGCTATTAGAAGATGCGAGCTGCTTCTCAGCCCCCGAACGTTCGACGTCGACTTCGTCCGCTTCGTTCCTCGAACAGTGCCGTAGCGCATGTTCATCTTCAAGACAGCCAAGTCTGACCTTAGCATCCCACCTAGCGCACGAGCTCGAATGTCATGTCGTCATTGGGTTTCCCGAACGACGCTCTGCCAATCCCACATCCTCCCTCGCAAGCCCAGACAAATCGATCGCCGCATCGGCACCATTCGACGCCAGACCAACCACCGAGAACTCTCCGCTTCCGACAGAAGGCTTATTCAACTCAGCAGCGCTTTTCACCCCCCAAGGAACCCTCCTACATATCTTCCGCAAGCACTTTCTTTTCCAAAACGACGAAGTCTGGGCTGAACCCGGCAGTGGATTCCAAACTCTCGACCTGCCTGGGCTTGGCAAAATCTGTGTGGCAATATGCATGGATCTCAACCCATACCGTTTCGAAACCCCTTTTGAGGCGTATGAACTCGCCACATTCTGCAAGCGTAATGATGTCGACTTACTGCTTATGCCGATGGCGTGGAACTTGCCGAGCGACGAAAGGCAAGCAGCAGGGGAAAAGGAAAAGGGGAAAGGGGAGGCAAGTCTGAATACGATCAACTACTGGGCTCAGCGGTGTTACCCGCTCCTTGCTCCGCCTGACCAAAACAGCCCCATTGACGAAAAGGAGAAGGTGCGATACTTCATAGCTGCAAACAGGACGGGTACGGAAGGGAAATCGACTTTTGCGGGATCGTCTTGCGTATTGCAGATGAAACAAGGTGAGCGACCGGTGTTGTTGGATTGTTTAGGGAGGGGAGAGGAGAGGTGTTTGGTAGTTGAGCTGGCGAGATGAACTTTTCCTCCTTGATTGGTGAGATTCCCTTGTTCATCGGCGAGGTCGGACGAGCTTGATATCGGTCAATTGTTCGGCTTTGCTGCAGCGATGCCGTCGGTAATGGTTCGCATGGTCGAAGGCAGCTATGAAAGAAAAGGGAAATCTGCGGTGGGTCGAGACGAAAGCAGATGTCCTTCATCAAAGGCTTGTGCACAAAGCAAGCCAGCTTAGACGAGGCCGATCGCCGGCGAAATGTCGGACATATGCTTCTCTTCGCTCTGTTGGGAGCGCCCATACAAGGCAATTAAAGGAGTGACCGAGGATCGAGTGGGATCTCGACACTCGCTCGATCATCTCTGGCATGCTGAACAATGAACTCAGTGGAGCGGCCAGCTCCATTCGGAGTTGAAGAGGGTGTAGGGTTTAGCGGCGATGCTGCCATCACGAAGGTGTCCCGTAGCTCTAGCTTGGCCGAGTTTTCTCCCACACCTTGCTTGAAGCTAGGTGGGCGCCGGATCTTGCTGCTCGACTGACCCGGTTGAGGTGGCCGTGCTCGGTGATAGACGTGCGTGCCTATCTGACTGATTTGCGAAGGCCTCCGTCCCTATAATAAGACCCATTCTGGCTATCAGCAAGGTCATCCACAAGCCTACTATCACAATCATCACAACGTCGCCCATCGTATCAACATGAAGCTACTACGCATTCTCCAATACGGCATCGCCACAGGCTTGATGGCTGCGCTCATCTTGCCAAGCAAACTTGTCACCGCAATGGACTTTTGGGAGGCTGGGCCCAGCGATCCGAACCATGCAGCCGACACGGACGAGGATCTTCCGCGAGCCAGGATGAATCTTGCTCCTCGAAACCCTCCTGCTGGTCTCACTCCCGGGAAATTCGCAGCTCAGCTCGACCCTCAAGAGCTCAGCACGTTCTCGAAGATCCGTCTCTACCCCGACCACTTGCCGAATCCATACAACGACCTCCTCTACTGGAACCACGTACCCCTCTTCGACCTCAGCACTCCTCCAGCCAAAGTTGGCCAGGCCCTTGTCGACGAATTGCACGTTGGCATCGTCGACCCTGCCACCCACAAAGCAGAAGAGATCTGGTGGACGAACGGACAGCTCGAACACATGCCTTTTCCGAATCAACACCAGGTCACGCACTATTTTCAGACGTTCGCTGACGACAAACCCATTCGCGACTTTGCCAGACTGGAAGAGGGAGAGCTCCATCCGCAGGCTAGGTCAACGTCGACGGCGCTATTCCCGCATTACGAAGGATACCCCATCTTTACCCACGATCCCATGACACAAGGCCGGATAGACGCGTCCCATCTCTCTCACGCTTACCAAACCCGCCGTACGTTCTGGTATCAATCGAAGCAAGGAGATTTCTACCAATTCAGTAGGGAAAATCCTGTCCTTTACCGACCGGTAGCGCGATACGAGCGGGCTGGAATCAATGCCAAACTGTACGTGGCAGGTGACGACCAGTCCAAATACGGTAGAATGCTCACCTCGCTGCTCCACGGCGAGCCCATTTACGTCTTAGAAGGTCACAACTATGCCCCGACAGATCATATGCCGACCTTGAGCTCACACTTTCCTTGGAGACGCAATGACCTGACGGATGCGATCGAACGTCATGGAGGGTTTGTTTGGCGGCATCCTCCATATCAAGCTGATGCCAAAGAATGGCGTGTAACGGTAAAGCAACCTGCCGGGCCGTACAGTACGATGCGTTTCAACGTTGAGGAGATTCAGAGGGAGTTACCTGCGGCGCTGGAGGGAGTGGCTGGTCAAGCCGGTCACATTCATGTTTAGTCTGGTGGGTGCGGCAGGCAATCGAGGGTCTCTGTACGGGATCGCGATTTCTCATCCTGCTCACTTTTCTCTGCTCACTTTTGCGTCCTCGGTTCGAAACATCAGTTTCGCTTGCCTTGAGCTTGGTTGTTTCGTGGGATGTGCTTGGATTCTTGGACGGGCGATCTCAACAGCGCCCACTTACTACGTTTCCTACCTAATTACCATCTTTCTCGCACTCTGTTGGCGTATGCAATCGATCACTTTCCCAACCTTTTCCCTCCCTTGTTTTCGGCTTCTCGCGCTTAAATGCACACTTGCTCATCTGCGCAACCGTATCATGGCACCTTCCGTCCTGATGAGGTGAGCCGTGCGATGAAGAGTGTGTGAAAACGCGGGCATCGAAAAGCCAAGTCCGGGCAGTGAGTGGGGTTTAGAGAGGTCTCTCGTATGCGAATCAACGGTGATCACGTCTTGTGGGACCAAGATGGGCCAAGAGTGTCGATAGCCGTCTGCGTTGATCCCACCTTATGAATCATGGTGGGTCAAGTACGGTCTGTGACGACGGTTGCATGATCAACTAGCCGGCTTCAACAAGGCAAGCTTGATGCCCCCTTTGCCGGGATGAGAAGAATATTTTCGCAAGCTCAATCTCAAGCAAGGTTCTGTATATATAGACACACAAGGGCGATTGTCGTCGCAAAACACCGCTCGTGTCGCTCTACCCGACTCATTGCACAGGTTCTGGCTTCTTCTTTTCGCCATGAAGCTGATGCGTGTGCTTCGGTTTGGCTTGGTCACAGCCTGCTTGGCTGCGCTCATCCTTTCGAGCAACTTTGTCACCGCTTCGGACTCAGACGATTCGTTTCATTGGACCGATTCCGAAAGATCAGCGCCGAGCGACGACAACGTGGACGACTCTGCCGCGAGTCAGGCTAGCACAAGCCAGGCCGGTCAAGACCATGCTTCGACGAGTCATGCCGGGCCGAGCTATGCTTCAACAAGTCATGCCGGCCCGAGCCATGCATCAACGAGTTATGCTGATCCGAGCCATGCCTCAACCAGCCAGGTAGGCACGAGCTATGGCGATTCAGGCCATGCTGACCCATTTCAAGCCGGACCGAGTCAAGCCTCGACAAGCCGTGCCAGCACAAGTTACTCTTCAACGGGTCGCGTTTCTCCGGGAGATGCTGCCAGGATCAGTGCTCTCATCGAACATGACCCTGCCAGAGACCGTATGGGACTTGGCACGCGGAATCCACACCTCGGACTCGCTCCCGATAACTATGTGGCCATGTTGAATCCGCGTCATCTCAATGCTTACGAGAAAATGTATCAATACGAGGGTTTGCTTGCCAACCCCTATCTTGACCTTCCTTATTGGGACAATGTCCCCTTGTTCGACATCAACACTGTTCCTGCCAAAGTAGGGCAGGCGCTTGTCGATGAAGAGGAGGTAGGTGTCGTGGATCCCAGAACAAATCAAGCAATTCGATGGCACCGAGGTCGAATCTACGACCAACCATTCGACGACCAAGCCCATGTAGCGCAATACTTTCGTGAATTTACCAACGACGAAAACATCCGCAATCTGGCCAGGCTGCATCAGGGAAGGCCCTTTGAACGACCCCAAAGAGGTTCGACTGCTCTCTTTCCGCACTACGAAGGACATCCCATCTTGCTGAAGGATCACGTTGACTTGGCGCAAGTATCCAACGCCTACATCCCGCGCGGAAAAAGGTTTTAGTACAAAGCTGCGAGTGGTCATATCTTTCAATTTGCGATGGACGATCGTAACCTCTTTCGACAAGCAACCGACTTAGAACGCGCCGGCGTATACACCAAGCTCGAAGACGCGGAACGCGATCGACGGAGGTATGGTGCTATGGCCAACTCTTTCATTCACGGCGAGCGTGTCTATCCACTCCCAGATCATACGTATTGGACACCTTATGACACTACTACCTTGCCAGATTTCAGTGCCGAGCACGCTCATCGTCATGATATGGTCAAAGCCATTCACTACCGACACGGCTTCACTTATCACCACCCTTTTTGGTACGAGGGTGGGCGTAAGGCATGGAGGGTTCGAGTCGCGGAGAGGGGCGAGGAGAATGGTTTCGAGCCTCTCCAGTTTGTGATAGATCGAATAAGAAATGATGCAAGTGAGGCAAGTCACATGCATCGTTAGTGCGGTGAATTCTTTTTGCACATCAAACGCCTTGTCTCCGCTCATCAATTGCCTCGTCTCATAGAACACAAGCTTTGTTTCCCTAGACCTTCAAGCTTCAAGCTTCGAATCATCCCGACATCGTGTGTCTATGAGTTGACTCCAGTGCAATTGAATAAAATGAAGCCTCTTATCTGCAAAGCTTGTCGTAGACCGCGTGACCTCGAGAAGAGCAGAGTGTCGATTGGTGTCTGCTCGGGTCCCACCTTATGAAAGGTCATGAAGCAAACGTACTCTTTGGCGGCCCGACTCGCCGACTGAGGACTTGAAAGCTATACATTGACCGACACATGCAATCCAGCCTTTCTACCAACTTCCCAACTACGTTTGTACTTGAACTGCCAAGTCATGAAGCTTCTTAGCACTCTCTATGTTGGCATCCGAGCAGGCCTATTGGCCGCTCTTGTCGCAACCAGCATCAATCAGGCCGCAGCTGCCGATGAATACAACGATCTCGGCACGCCACGAACAAGGCTCTCTCTGCCCAACAGAGGCGAAATTAACGGTCTCACTGCGGACAATTACGTCAGAGTCCTTAATCCCCATCGCATCGCCTTGTTTGACAGGATTGAGCAGACTCCGGGCCTACCTGATCCTTATCTCAACTTTCCCTTCTGGGATAGATTGCCTCTCTTCAACATGAAGCAGAATGCAGATACGATCATACAGGGCCTCCGAGACTACGGTGAGGTCGGTGTTGTCGATCGTACTCACCATATGGTACGAAAGTACACTTACAGTCATGGTCGTATCTTCAAGGATGAGTTTCCTGACGAGATGCAGGTGATTCAGTACTATCACAGGCTCGAGCCCGATTTCCATAAGCTTGCTAGAGTGCATCAAGGTCTAGCTTACGAACCACCTGCAACGCAATCGACCGAATGGTTGCCGTATTATCGTCACAGACCAATTCTTGAGTCTGGTCAAGATGGGCTCCTACCACAAGCATTGCAGGCCTACCACTCATATCCGAACGAATTCTGGTACAGATCGTACGACGGTATCTATCTTCTTTTCAGTAGAGACGACCCAAAGCTCTTCAGGAACGCCATAGATGTCGAGCATTTAGACCTGAACAGAATCCTGTACTGGCGTTACTTCGATACGAAAAAGTACGACGCAAAACTGAGCTCTCTCATCAACGGTAAAGTTTTCTTCGTCAGTCCAACCTTTCGTCAGAGTCGAGCTCAGCCAGTATCTCTCCGGGACTATCCTCGCTTCAACGCACAGACGGCATCGAGACAAGACTTGATCGATACTTTGCAGACACGAGGACGCTTCCGATACTATCAGCCTTTGTCTCAAGGCGGTAAGGCATGGAAAGTCAAAGTGACAAACTCAAATGTGGAACGGTCAGAACTTATGGATCTCTCAATCGAGCCTCTCTCTGCCATAGAGAGGGTGCGAGAGTTCTTGCATACGAACGTTCGACTGCCTGTCTGACAATGGTGCTTCTTTCCTGCCAATGGGAGTCTGAAAGAGGCTAGCTTCGATCTCGCGCTTCTCTTATTATTCCAACGACGTGGCACCTTTCCCGAAGTTCGATCGTCCCTCGTACACAATACGGCTTCGTCAATTCGATACATTCACTAGAGTGACACAGGGCGTCGTTCTTAACAACCGTGAATCAACAACGAGTGACCGATCTCGTATGGCTTCGAGAAATTCTGACCATTGTGCAGAGAAGTGTTTAGGAAGGATCTATGAGGGCGAAATCTGATCGATGGTCTGAAACATCATCAACCAGGCTCGATGCCAACAGAACAGCAACAATGAGAAGTTTGACGAAGAAAGAGCGAGAGATTGAAACAGAGAGGAATAGAGAGAAAGAAAGTGATACCATAGTCAAAGCGAGTGTGTGTGGGAGTGTAGACCTCTCATGCAGGCAGGCGAAACTTTGTATATGCTATCTCTTTGAGCCTTTCTTTAAATCCGAGGGGCTCTATGTTGACCTTCATAGGAACGTCACGCGCAGTCATATCTTTGTTGCTCAGTGTAACTTCCCAAGCCTTCCCTCCCAAAAGCCAATGTCTAGGCTGGTAGTATCGAAACTTGCCTCGACTTTGTAAGGCGTCCACCATCTCTTGCCTTGAGACTTTCTTTCCGTTAAATCTTGGCAGGTCTTGAAGAGAGAGACAGATCTCGCTCGATCTCGTTGACGTTCAGGGCTAACGTCAAGATAAGCAGGCTTACCGTGCAAGAGCGAGCTCAATTTGACACCATAAGTTTTGCGCTGATCGACCACGCGGGACTGAGCAAGATCTAAGAACGGTTGCTCCAAAGGACCCGCCTGCCGGAAAAAGTCGCGATTTCGACTGTCGATGAAGATCCATTCGCCTGTGCCTAGCTGGTACCAGAATGCATGTGGATGGTGAAGATAGGCGTGGGATGCTTGTGACAAAGCTGTGTCTTTGTCTGCCGAAGTCAAGATGGGATGTTCGCCCGCATATGGTTGAAATTCGATTGGCGAGGCATGGCCGTTGGCAGCAGGGCGAGGTTGCTTGATCACAAAATTTTGGTGGAGTCTGGAGATCTCGTGAAGGTTGGTATCGAACGTGGTGAAGTATTGAAGCACGCGGTCTTGGATCGGAAATTCAGACTTGATGAGACGATGGTCACTGAACGTGTACATTCGAACAATGCCACGGCTAGGGTCTACAACGCCAATGTGTGCCCAGTCTCGAAGTCCTTGCTCAATCGTAGGAAGCTCCTGGTCGACATGAAAAAGAGGCATCCCCTTCCAAAATGGGATCTGACCGTATTTACTGTCAGGCGAGTGAAGGTCCGAACTTCTTGTGAGACTGGCAATACGATCTGCCCTCAGAAAGTCGATGAGATTGTCCGCAGTGAAGCCAGTGACTCTGAGTGGCCCGGTATTGGTGAGACGCGATTGTGGCGCATCGTTCGAAGCCAGAGCTACGCTACAGCTGAGGGCAACGATTGCCGTCGACAATAGAGCTCTGGCTGTGCCGGAATGGAGGAGGCGAAACAGCATCATGGCGTTCGAGATCCAGCAACTGATCAGGACGTTGATCAAAGGTATTCTGAGAGAAGAGGCAGCTATGCGATAGTGGTGTCATGTATATATATAATCTGAGCTGCCTGAGCCTGTGCATCGGCTCACAGGCTAAGCCCACCAACACGTCCTCGTTGCAGACTAATGACAACAGACACAATGTCCCTCGACCCCTAAAAGTTGCACTCTGCTTTTCTACTTCGAAGACAACCCCGGCGCCGAATAGCCTTCATCCGTTTGGCTATGCGTCAAAGAGATTGCATCCTCTGCGGATGATGCTATGAGCTACATTTGCTAAGTGCAGAGCCACGACTTGACCGTTGACCTCTTCTGTTACTCGTTTCAAAGTCTTACTCTTCCTGTACGCTGTGTTGGCAAGGCGTTGCTCATGGCTTTGTACAAATTTTCCACCACGAGGCACTGTCCTGCCAGGTGTTGATCATCTTAATCCGGTACACTGTGACTCGCCCTGAGAACGATGTCCGGCAAGTCCCAATCAGTACATTGAGCAGCTGCATTGAAAGCTTGTTGCGCGCTTCATCTGACGGAGGCACCCTGATGCGCGAAACATCACCCTTTGACAAGCCAGCTTTAGCTTCCTGTCACTCACAGATGTGGCTTCATTCTAAGCCACACGAGGTGATAGAGGGGTGACGACACGCAAATGATCGCACCTCATCTGGAACAAATGTGATGAGGTAACAACTTGAGGTGGGTTTAGGGGCCAAGTGGATGCGGCCAAGGCAATACACGTTCTCGCCCCTTTGCATCAATTCTGATAGAATGTCGTTCGGTGGGGCGGTGCAAAGCGACATGAGCTCTCTCCTCGACCTCGGCGATCGCTGAGTGAGGAAGTGAACTCGACCTCGACCTTGACATGAACTCACTGTCTCGGTCCACACCAAGATGAAGGTGGGTCTCACGGAGCGATCGTTGCCACTCTTTCGTCTCGGCCCACCAACATGCACAAGTGATGTGCGTGCTTCGTGGTGTAACTGCATCCTTGAGGCAATACATCGAGGCTACGAGCTATATATAGAGGATACGATCTTACAAGTGCCAGCTCTGCTTGCCATATTGCTCAGGAACGTTTCGGTCAGCATACCAACATTCAGTCGAACGCTCAAGATGAAGCTGCGCTTGCTGAACTTTAGCGTCGCCACGTTCGCTCTGGCCGCACTCTTCCTTCCGCGTCATTGCGTGGCGAGTGGCGAAGCTGGCCCTTCTCGGTGGGCGCCGAGTGCTCCTCCCGAAAGGCCTCATTCTCAATTCGCGCGTGCGTCAAGATATAAGGACAAGATCAGCCCCGACCGCATCTCAGAGCTCTCTTCTCGGTTTAATCCCTTTCCTGAAATTCACCCGGATGCCGACGTACCCTTCTATAAGAATCTGCCACTCTATTCTGTCAATGCTCCTCCAGCTACAGTCGAACAAGCGCTTCGCGACTACAAGACGGTCGGCATCATCGGTGAGCACGACACAGTTCTGCTTGAGTATAGGGATGGCCGGGTCGATCAGGGGCCTATGAAGGAAGCAGCACAAGCGAGGCAAGTGTTTAACGCCGACCAGAGATTGCACAAGGTCAGCAAAGCTTCGATTGATGTCGGTACCAACATCCGGCGATACGAACGGGTGGACAACCTGCCGCATGTCGATTCGATCCCTATTCTTCGTCCGGGCACGAGTTCTCGTCGGGCCACGGATACTCCCGAGCAGATGCTGGGCGCTGCGAAGATCGCACCGAAGCAGTTCTGGCTGGAGAACAGCGATGGCTCCCATGTATTGGTCTCTCCGGACGGGTACAATCTGCAGGTGCGACCACCCAATGCAGACGAGCAAGCACGCATTGCCAAGAGCCTCCGAGGATACGATCGTGCCGAAGCTATTTACGGTCCGGAAGTGGCAGCCGTCTTACACGGCGCCCCGATCATGCCTTCGAGGGATAATTGGCGAGCTGCGCGTATTCGAGGCCCGAGTCTGAAAGACTACAAACGTTTTACCACAGACACACCGGCATCAGACTTGCGAACGGCTTTGCAAGCAGACGGAAGATTCCGCTTCTACAGGCCTGCATCTAATGGAAGGCCTGCTGTAGCAATCAGAGTCGCACTGGATAAGCCGGCTGCTACTAGAGGTACTCCATACGGAGTTCATGCCGAAGATCTCACCCTTGCAGAAAGGTATCAAGAGAGAGTGATGAGCGTCTTTAGTAAATTCCGACACCCTATCCCGATCTGATGACAGCGCCTCAAGCACGCTTGATGCGCAGACTCTCTCGCCAATATGATTAGATGTCGAATTGTCTTTTCTTTGAGGGGGTTCTGCTCCCGCAAAGCTTTGGGCTCTATTTCAAACCTATAGGTCTGCATCTAGCAAGCTTGCTTCCAATCTCGTTATCATCTCACCAAATCATTTCCGGCATGGTTTGTGAATCGGCTTGTTGCTTCGTCTGAACTTCGAATAGCGTCTCTGAAATGCATGCCTTGCAATCCTGTGCGTGATGAAGACAGCTTGCCGGTACAAGGTCTTCATGCACGAAACACCGGGAACTTCGCTTAAGACGGCAATCAGAACGCCACTGCATCGATATGAAGCCTGGAAGTTGCAAAGTCAACTCACGCCGAGCCGATACCCGCATGATCCCAACGAACCGAGCATCAGCAACCGCGGTCGTCATCTGTAACAACAGCCCCTGTCATCCCTCTTATCGGCTCAACTTCCTCGCTATTGACAAAAAAGGGTGGAGCCAGGGAAAAGATCGAGCTTGTTCAGAAGTCCCGACCGCGGTTCCACAGCGGTCTCGAATGGCCCCTTCCTACTCCTTCATTTGAGTAGCACGGGTTCTCAGTAAGCGGGAGCATGGCCCAACAAGGCAGAACGTGAAAGAGAAAAGGTCAATGAGCAAGTTGAATGGACTCAAAGCTTATAAAGACGGGGCTGTCCAGAGGACGACTCCATGCCGAGTCACTCGGTTGTATCACCTAAGTTCAAAGCTTCACTGAAGCCAGCTCGATCATCAGCATGCTCATCAATGCCTCTTTCGTCACCGCATTAGCTTGCACCTTCCTTGGCATAACGTCGTCGATCGATGCTGTTACCATCAAGGAAGTAGGAGGGGAAGCTTTCGTCGAGGATGACGCCAGCTTGCCGGCTTCCAACTCGCTCGGTCACGCCATCAACCACCTCATGCAGACACCTGTATCTTACGACGACATCGCCGAGCGCCGTTTTAGCCCTTTGGCCTCGGCCCCTAGCAACACTCTCAGCCCTTTCGAAGGCGATGGCGACTCAGCCACCTTCCTCTTTGCTGACCCGCCTGAAGAACACTTCGCTCCCATTATCGATCTGACCCATCCACGCACGTTCAGCTCTCTCAACGCTCTCATCCATCGTTGGAAACACCTACATATCTACCGCACTCAACCTGACGGCTCTGTGCACTCCCTCACCTTTCTCATGCGCCGTCCTCCGAATGCTGGCTATGAACTTGCTCGCGGCTGGAAAGTCGTTGGTCTCAACGAACGCATCCACACTATCGAATACATCAAGCGGAGATACGGCGCTAGTGTTGCTTGGGCACGCTTTCACCGCCTCTTCACGCCAGTGGACCAAGTCGATCTCAGCTCGAAGGGCAAAGCTGAGCCAACGTTCAACGATGTCGCTCAAGCCGACTTCTATTGGCAACCTTTCGACAACGATGAAGGAAAGGCGGCCAGGATCAGGGACTATTTAGACCGGACCAGAATGGGCAGATTTGCGAGTTTGGATGGGGGAAGTATGCTAGGTGTCAAGATTGATCCTCAAGGTGTGGCTTCGCACTACGAGGAGCTTTTCGAAAAAGTTCACTGATATCAGCCTGGCATGTGAGTTTGTCTCAAATGTCAATGTGGTTTCCTCACACCGTCGTATTTAGGTGCCGATATGGCCATGTGTGTGTCGAAGGACCGACTCCCACCGATCTCAATCTGCCACTGACTTGAATTTGTATCACCTTTCTTTTTGTGTTTTCGGTGGCCACTTTGTGCGTCCGTATATGAAGTCCTGAGAGCTTCTCTTTGCTGACTTTCTAAATTTACCAATCTCTTCGTGGGGATAGGCTTGATCTGGCGCAATGCACCCACACACTCTGCTTTTGCATGGGTACATGATACGCAATCGTAGGGAGTGTGTGATGTCTTGCAAAAAGAGTACCACTGGCTTGTGTTCGCCATGCACTCTTTGCTTGCGGCAGGCCACCTCTCGCAACTCACATCTAAGATTGGCTGAAGCTACCCCACCTTTTTCTCTCAATGGTGGACTCGCTTGAGCCCACTTTATGCTGCGCTGTCCAGTGGGTCGAAGACCTCAGTCAGCATGACAAGCACCATGCCATGCCAAGCACAAAAGCGCGCAATCGATCGAGTCACAACTGAAGCACAATGCAGACGGAAGTGGGCCTGTACAGCAACGCTCGACGCCAAGGCCATGGGGAAAAGGCATTTAAGCCGTCATCTTCAGTGAGCTTGGTTTGCTTTTACAAACTTCCGCTAAACATCGACTTCTATTACTCAGCCTCGCACCGAGCTACAAGGAGAGAACCCTATCATGCGGTTCCACACCCAAGCAGCGAGCCTAGCCTTCGTTTTTCTGGCTCTGGCGGCTTTGACACAAGCCGCCATCTTTCCTCTACAGCCAAACCTTGGAAAGCGCATGTACCGGGGTGAGGGCAGTAGCAACCTGGGGCAAGCACTGACCTATGCTGACCTTGAAGCCGGTCAATTCCAGCACGAAGTCGGCATGAAAGGTCAGCACCCGAACAACTTTTATTCCAGCTATAACAATAAGCTATTCTCCCACGGCAAGCCTATCTTTACTTTCAGGAACGAAAGACACAGAATCCCACTTCACGAACTACAACAAGCCGTCGCAGATTTCGGTGGCTTCCATGCCCGAATGCAGGATCACCCTACAGCACTAACTTTCGAGGCCGACAAGACCACGGGTCTCCTTGGGAATCCATCAATCCAGCAGGAAGTCACCGACCATATCCGCCATATCGATCAAACGCGTCAGACATTTGGACGGAACGTAGCTTTGCTGGCAAATGGCTGGAACGTGCGTTCCTTTGCGAAGCCCACTAGTGGTAAAAGACTCGGAGGATTCTTCGGAAAATCCAAGCCCAAAGCCATGAGCTGGTCGAAAGTGCATGAGCTGCAACCCGAAAGTGTCACCGATTCCCTCGAAAGAATGAGGGACAAGCTCGGAGACAAACGCGCCATCAGATTCACTACAGACGACAAAACGTTGTCCTTAGGCATTCGTGCTTTTGGCGAGGGCCAATTTGAACATCAGCTTCTGAACACTGTAAGCCGGGCACTTGATTTTCAGCATGTTCATAACTTCGTGCCCTAGCTTGTCTCCTCTTGTTGCTTCTTGTGAAGCCTCGTTGGCGAGACCTCTTCTCATGACTTCAAGTTCCCTTCCCGACTGCTTTCACGCTGTAGCTGCTCTCAGAAAAGAGCATGCAGATCGCCTTTCGGCAATGATAATGCTTTGCAAAGTGACGCGAACGAGCCTGTGCCAGCGTCCCATCTTCAGAGAGGACCATCTGTTGCGACGAATGCAAATATGACCTTGAGCTCTGTTTGGACAGCATGTCTGAATAAATGTCTTTGCCTGCCACACCCAATTCTCAGAGAAGAACAGATGTTCATCGCCCACACCGTGCTAACGGAGCAAACTCAGGCCTTCATCCAGCAGCAAGTCTCTCGGACGCCGCCATAGCAGCTTGCCCACTTCACAACTCTCACAGGCCGTCCGGTCCTCGGCCTGAAAATGAAAAGAGCTCTTATCAAGGACATAGTGTGGCTACATTGCTGAGCTGCAATCGCTCATTTCTAGATTTCGACTCTCGTCGGAAACACGGACGATCCGTCCACGACCGCACCTTGACTTGTCCGTCATCTTCTTTTGCACTCTTCCTCAGCCTCGTTGTCCTTCTTTCTCTTGAGCCCTCTGATGTGGATCTGACAGACCCTTCTTCCATCGACTGGAGTGCTATCGCGTTCACAGCTAAAATGAGGTTTCTCCGGGTGATACTTCTCGCACGGCTGATATTGCTCGCTTCAGCGCTTCCTACATCGCCTATACTGACATCCATTGACAAGCTTCTGCCGCCTGCGGCACAGGAAGCCAAACCGTTCGAAAGTCAAAGGGTCTATCACCAGAGAGAAACAAGACGGCAGCCGGTGAAAGTCTATCTCAGGACACCTTACCCTTTGCGAGATCCCGATGCCTTACCTGCGGTGACGACAGGGAATCTACGTCCTGGCCTGAACGATTGGCTACAAAGCTGGAAGACCGCTTCACACTCGACAAGATCGCCACCGTCCACAAACAAGGACATGCAACGGCTACTGAACAGCCGACCGTACCGAGTCTTCCGTTCAGCCGAGCTCCTGGCTATCACGGCCACGACACTTCATGCAAATGAGCAGCAAGTCGTCCAATTGCCTGGCGGACCGCTAGACAAAGAGGTGCTGACCATGATGACCCGAAAAGGAAGGTCTTTCTACATTCAAGGAGGAAGGGGGAAAGTATGGCATTTCGAGAAGTCTGGTCCAAACTCTTTCACCTACACCGACAGAATCAGAAGGGGAGATCTGTTCGGCGTGCAACAGGCTCTTTACGGCAAGCCGGCTTCAGCTCAAAGATGGTGGCAGAAGCTTTTGCGAGATGCTAGGCAGAAGCTGGGCAAAGGTGTCTCGTCTTTCGATTCCGTGCGTGGCGCCTGACTGTCATAGTTCTTCAAAGGTTTCGTTTTACTAGATGAAGCTGGCTCCATGACACAACACATTCCCTACAGTGCTGTCTATCGATCTTCGTGCTTCACGTCGCTTCTTCTCACTTACGCCTGCAGTCAATCCTATATCATCTGTGACTTTTTGATAAGTCGCTTTTCGATAGCGACATTTGACAGCTTTCTCACGATGGACATCTGACCTCAGCGACACTCTCTGGCACGAAATGTCTGGCAGCTCTCGCAGAGGCGTTCCAATCCTTTGAGGCCATGTCCCCACCATTTCCTCGCTCCGAAACACACTGAGGCTGCTCAAGCTCAGTCAGTTCAATCCTTTGCAGGGTTTGCGATCCTGAGCCTGTTTGACCGGCGACGCTGTGGTCGTGATCGGTGGGAACACTGCGTGTGAAGATCGGAGCCTCATAATCTTCAGCTAATCGAGGTCGCAAGAACCTCGACTGCATGATTTGTCCGTAGATTCATCGATGAAGAGAGAAGCGCTTAGGGTGCTATCATTATACTGTACAGTACTGTACATGTGACGAGACCGAGCTGCTTCCAACGTTGATTGGGCAACACACCCGCCTGCTTATGGACCGTCTGATAGTTGCGTAAGAAATGACACATATATACAGCGTAAGATGCTTGCCAGCTGCGTCGCATTCGTGCGCTTCCAAGACATTCAAATCATCAGCTCTTGCATCAAGACCTTCGCGCTCCGCTCGTTCGCAAACACTTCAGAAACACCGCTCAACATGAAGACATCGACCTTGTTCCTGTCGCTGGCGCTTTTGCTCCTCTCATGCGTGGCTATCGTTATGTCTGCCCCCCCAATGACTCCTCCCTTCGGCGAGATCACCACGCACGGTACAACCGTATACTGGAGAGGCGAAGCGCCACACGAAGAATACTACGACTCTCCTACCTCTAGCCCTCAACCTTTGGACCCCCTGCCTCAAGTCTATCCTATTGACAAGACTCGTGAACGTTCGTGGCTCTCCAAGCTTAAAGAAAAGTTGCCCTGGGTCGGCTCTAAGGACTTTCTTGCCGCATCGGACAAGGCTATGAAGCAAATGATCGAGACGCGTCCCGACGGCGTGGTCAATGACGATGACATTCTCTCAATTGCCCGATCAGCAACGAAAGTCGGTGGATACGATGCAATCAGAGTTCCTTCTGGAGAGAAAGGCAGCAAACTTCTAGCGATCATGACTCGCAAAGGCGAGCCTTTCTACGCAGAAGCTATGGATGGAAGAGTTTGGTTCTTTAACACCAGGAACAGGGGAAGGTCGTTCACATATACAGGCAATCTCGCAGTATCCAACGCTGAAGCGGTCAAATCGATGCTGAGGCTGGAAGTTACGGCAGCTTCATCGAGTCTCTCCAGACAGGCTTCCCAGCCAGTCGCTCAGAGGGTCGTTTCTGAGGACGCTAGAGATATTCTGAGAAGCGCTTCGGCTGGAGTCAGGTCTGTTCACGGCATCTGAAGAGCGAAGGTCCACTCCCGGTCGAACGCGTTTCAAGGCTGTCATCTTTGTTCTTCAAGCCCTGAATGATAATTTCGTTCCTCAGTCCACTTCTTCCTTTTGCGTGCGCTCTGCAGGCAAGTGAGTGACACTGAGGAGGTCTGCGCCGACCAAGACATATGAGTTCCCCTCTTGATTGCATGGGCCCACTCCACCTTTCTCTCCCGTGTGTTGAGCTCATCCCTCACCCTCTTTGAACATCGCTGCCGCTTTCTCGGTGCCTCTTCTTCGAAGGATCGGCGCCACTCTTCACGTTCCTTTCTTCACCGCTTTGTACTAGACACGTCGCAGGCGTTGATCGCTGTGCATCCCTGCAAAACCCATCCCCGTTCTCCTCCAAAACCATCTTTAACCATTGTGCTGGTTTGAGGTGACCAAACGGTGTGTGCTGGCAAGCTGTGAGCCACGAGGTCTCCCACATCGCCTACAAGTAGAACCGAGACGATCGCATCAACCTGAACCCATCTGCGGCACCGGCCCACCGATGCAATGAAGTCGCCCATTTGGCGGGTTTTTGTTAGAGGGCTGTTAACCTTGCCAATCAGCAACGAACGGACCAGAGTGAGGGCTTGGTATTGTACCCACCAAGAAAGAGGGTGAAACGTTGCAACAGCCCTCACAACGATGATGCCGATGCAGATTGATATCTTCAGCAGTGCAAAGATGTCGTACGGGACTTTGGCGGCAACGACATTCCAACAGCAGCTGCCCAATGAGCCCACCTGCCCTCACGAGCACACAGCGTTACTCAAGTTCCTGCTTCGTGTGTGTGGCTGTACCAAGTGATACATACAGTATATAGACATGTCTGACTCGTCTTCCTACTCTTTGCTTTGGTCGCTTACTATCCGTTCTCCTCCAAGCCCAACTGGACGTGTCGCTTCCGGCAAGCTGACATTACCCTTCATATTCACACCTTTACTTTCCGAGTTTGTTCGACTGCAACGCAGGGCGTTGATCGTATACTTTTGCACCTGGTGCCTCTAGAAACTTATTCATCGAGACGCTATCACGCAGCCGTCTAAGGCCTGGAGCCTGTCCGAACGTGACTACGCAGGAACACTCCAAGTTGACACAGACGACTTGAACCTTGCAGGATGAAGACACCCTCGACCGCAGTACTTGCAGCCACTTTGCTGATGCTTGCGTCCTTTGTATGCGCTGCGCCTCCTGGTGGAAGTCGAAGGTTCAAGCTCGACCTGAAGAAAGATCGGGAAAATGTGATGCGTGCAGTGCCCGAGGGCACACCTTTACCGCCCATCATGGAGTCAGCTACCTTCTACGATATTCCTCCCGATGATTATGCTTCAACCGAGGATCGTCACCTGGAATATATTCGCGCTTCTCAGCCTGAACGTCAAGCATCTTTGCCCAGACCTGTGTCCGTGCCGATGGGCGGTCTCGTACGCGATGACGGATACAGGCTCACTGGCGTAATGGCGAATAGGCTCAGAATCTCTCCGGAAGCTGTTGCACAAGCCACACAGCGTCAAGCAGAGCAGGGGGAGTGGATGCCAGCGCCACAGCGTCTGCGCGGAATGCTACCACCGGAGATGAGGATGGACAGCGCCGGTCCGCTAGAGCCTTGGAATCAGCAACATGTGATTCGCCTACGAGGAGACGCCCTCGACGAAGCGATCCTAAATGAGGCCAAGAAGATGAGGAAGTCGTTCTATGCTCTGGACACAGATGGTGCAGTCTATTTCTTCAATACGATGGACCGTGGCAAAACTTTCACCTGGACCGACCATGTGCAGGCGAACGACGCCAATATGATCAGGAATTGGGTAGGAACGGAAGAGGAGAAGTCACGTTGGGCTGAATTGGTAGGTTCGAGTTCAGCGGCGCAGGGAGGCGGGAGAAAGCTTGGCAGGTTGAACGCATTTAGTCCGAACAGGGTCGGTCCGCATATGTTAAAGAGCCAGAGTGCCCTTACCAGATCGCAGGCCGAAGCAGCTGCCGAACGTGCCAGGACGGCAACCGGAGTTGTCGACGAGCCCTTCAGCCATGGAGGTGAAGCTTTCGCTGGCTCAAGCAGATCTGCAGCTAAAGCTGCGAATGCCGCGGCTGAAGCAACAGACTGGAGAAGATTCTCGCAGTTCTGGAGGGAATTTCATGGCTAGGTTTGGTAGCGCTAGCACATACTGTTACTCTCACTCCTTCGTACTTACACTGCTCAAAACATCGAAACATTCTACATCTCTCAGCCGATTGAGCTTGTGCGTGCTGGCAATTGTGGGCTAACAAATCTCCCACATTGCACGCTCAGGTTGAACACGATGAGCACGACACCGTACCCATTTGTACCTTCAGCCCACAGATGCCACGAGGCTACTCTTTCGGCTGACTGTTGAAGCAGAATCATCTCATTAGATGCCAGCAACGAGCGGGACGAAAGGGAGGGCTGAGGTTTTCACCCACCAAGAGAGTAGAGCTCAGCGATGACGCCAGTTGGCACCCACCGATATCCTCGAAAACACGCCGTACCTCAGTGTCAGTATCGCAGCTCTATGCGAAAGGACTGTCTGCTCGGGCACATAGTGAGCATCGAGTCGCTGCTCTGGGATTGGCAAATGCTCTGCGTATAAATACTTGTCCCACCTGTCTGTGCAAGCATGTCTCTGGTCATCAGCTCTCCCCTCCTCTTCTAAACCAATTGAAAGTACTGTAGATCCCTTCCGAGAAGGCGACACGTTTCCCACATTCCTTTACTCTTGGGTAGCATAGGCGTTGACCGCCGGATCCCTTCTACTCCCGTTCTGTCTGCGATCAGTGCGGTTACCCCCTCAAGGCCTGGCGTCTGACAAGATCCACTTGCACGCTCCTTCAGAACTTCAACGTCTCGATCGACAAGATGAGAAGAATTTCGACTTTCCATCTTGCATCTCTCCTGGTGGTGCTGGTATCATCCATATGGGCTCTGCCTGTTGAGCCTTCGAGATTCAGACTCAAGCTGAAGGGCACGAACGATATCACGCCGATCGTCCCGCTGAAAGGACCTCTGCCACCCGTTCCCGAGGACCTCCCTTTTGCCGAGCCGACAGCTCCCGTGCCTGTGCATGAGCGGCCTGAGCGGCCTAAGCTCGTACCGGCGGGAGCTCTTGCTCGTGGCAGTAACGGCAGACTCATCCCCATCAGAGCTCCCCCACTCAAAATTGCACCCGAGGCTCTTGAAAGGGCCATGCGAGATCCAGCTGTTGGAGCAATACCAATGTCTGACAGGGCGCTCGTCGCCGGTCCAATCGCGCCTGGCAATCGTTACCTTGCGGTTAAATTACGGGGCGATGCATTCGATCAGGGGATTCTGGATGCAGCCAAGGCAAACGGAAAGCCTTTCTATGCTCTGGACACGAATGGCAGAACCATATTCTACAACACCATTGATGGCGGCAAGACGTTCACATGGACAGACAATGTGCAAAGGAAGGACGCTGAATATGTTCAGAAATGGCTATCACCAGCTGATGCATACTCGGCTCCTGGTGAAAGCAAAGGTATACCTCGTCTGACCAGGTCTGAAGCGTTTAGTCCAGACAGGTATCAGCCCGCTCCAAAAAATCTGATGAAGCAGAACGCACTTCCAAGATTCCAAATAGAAAGGATCGCTGCAGATGCCAGGGTTGCGACTGGACCGGGTGGTGATTTGTACAGGAACGCAGCCCGATTGACTACCACGCGCCAGGCGCTTCGAGCACCGTGGTGGAAGAAGGTTGCATCCGTGGGTACCTCCCTTAGACAGTATCTGCACGGCTAGAGCTAGCAGTAGTTTAGTGCGAGACGTCTTCGTTCTTCTTGATGGTGTCGCAAAAGCGCTGGCGCATTCGGCTTCGAACTTTGACCCCTTCTTTGGCGTGAAGTCTGACTAAAACATCGCTTGATTGTCCTGAGCTTGCGTGTCATATCGCCACATGAACCTATCTCATAAACCACAAAGCGACCCACTCTTATCGTCTTGGCAAAAATGATCGTGAGGAATGGTCAAAGCGCCTTCGTCATCGACCCACCCTCGGCCCACCATCGGTATCCATCAGAGAAACCGATCGAATGAGATCGCTCGATGGTCGAGATGGAGACGCCACCGGGGCTCGTTGAATCGTGGACACGTGTCGATGTCCTAACACTGAGCTCATGCGGCATCGTCCGAGCTTTCCACCCACCAGCCATAACGAAGAGTAAGTGCCTGCGTGTCTTCCTCATTTGCTGGCGCAGTGTCCCACACTTCATTCACACTGTTGTTGTGCAAGGTGGCCAACAAGAAGGCTCGATGTGGTCTCAAGGGACTTCAACTCAGCTAGTTTAGCTTTGACAGCGCATAAATATACGCCCGTCACAGCCATACCTATGTAGCTGTCTCGGTCTGCAACACCATTTGTCTCCCTCCTGCTTCCATTATCTTTTTCGGAACAAGACCCCTGTAGCTGGACCTACAATCCCTCTTCTGATTTGTCTCTTGACGTACCACACATTCCTTCCAGAGCGCTGTAGCGCCTTTGCTGAAAGTCAACAACCGTCTTTTGTGGCCTGGCGCCCCTGATTCAACCGACACACCCTCTCCTTGACGCCTCAACATGTTCGTAAGGATTGCAAAAGCCCATTTGCTGCTTCAGCTGGCAGTGCTCGCCATGCTGATTCCTCTGAGCATAGGAGCCGGAACTTGGCTGGATGCGATCCCCGAAGAGCCTGGTGCTGGAGGCGAGCTGTTTGTCCCTCGAAACAAGCCGATTCCTCCACACTTGAAGCAGCTCATGAAGGAGAATCCCGAACAAGCTGCTGATTTGGGTTATGTAAAGTCTGTTGCAACGCCTCCCACGGCCCCTCCGGCCGTTCCACCCGTCCAAGAAGCCAGAATGGTGCCTGTTAGAACCCCAACTTTACCCCTTCTGCCTCAAGGTGTTCCCGCTCGACCAATGACACCTGCTGTAAATCCTGGCGTAACAAGAGGTTCCTGGTGGTCCAACTGGAAGATGCCTTGGAACGGTGCCCCTGCGCCCACTATACCTGAAGGCACCAGACCGCCAGCTGTCAATTCGTTTCCGCAACCTCTTCCTGAAGCACCCCTTGCATCTGTTCAAGGCAGCACAGCCGCCACTGCCCCACAACCTGCACGCATGGCTCGGTACCGGATCAAGCCACCTACCAGGCTGCCTGACGTCGTACCTGCCACGGCTTCTGTTGGAGCCAATATGAACAAGGGATCCTGGTGGAACAACTGGAAAGCGCCTTGGTCGCGTACACCAGCGGGTGCAACAGTCTTCAGCCCTCAGCCAGGCTCCTTGAACGATCCCATGGAGATCGGTAAGCTGCTCGAAAGTCGTCCTATCGATGCGGCGCAACAGCCTGTGAAGGTCACACCAGTAACAATCAAGAATGGAAAAGGCTTTTACAATGTTGTTCGGCTCCCAGGAAACGCCATGGATGCTCAAGTGATTCATGATATGGCAGGGAGAGAGAAACCTTTCTTCGTCCAGACAGGCGGCAAAGACATCTTCCGAGCCGTCAAAACAGGAGAGGGTTGGATTGTCGCCCAGCCGACGGCGCTAGACATCAAGGATCTGAATCTGCGAAATCATTTCAAAGCATCTCAAGTGCAAGCGGTGGCTGGTACCACCACTAATTCTGTCGCTAGGGCAGCAACTAGGGCTAGACCCACTTCGTTGCTTGGAAAAACTAAGGGTTTCTTCGGCGGGGCAATGACCAAGACGTTCAGCAAATGGTCCAAGTGGCTTCGTCCTGCCATTTAGGTCTTACTGACCTCGCAAATGTCTACCTTACATACACACAGTCGGGTTTGACTTGCTCATCGTTTTCATTGCCGGCATCACTCGCGAATCGAATCACACTCTTTTTCGTACCAAGTCTGTTCACATGCTCCTTGTATTCCTGGCGAGAAGCGAAAATGTATCGTATTGATGAAAAGAGAACGGGTGAGGGTGGGGTTTGGAACGCTCAGGTCTCGAATTATGAGCCCACCGTCCCACCGATCGCGATCACTTTTGTTAGTCGCGTCACGATCAAATGTGCACCAAAGCAGAGCATCAAGGTGCCACTTCCTCGTAGTTCAACGTGCTCAGCGTCTCCGTTGTAGTTGTGGTAACCCTTGGGTCTGTTGGTAGATCATTGTCGGTCAGCGTAGGCCGCACAGCCTCAACCTCAAATCGCGACCCCACCCCCTCCGCTGACGCGATTGCCAAGGTTCAGTCAACACTTGCGAAATGAAGTCGACCGGAAAATGATCAGCTCGAAGTGAAGTCGTGGTCGTTCTGCCCGAATCTAAGCCGACGTTACCGAAAGTCTATCCGTCAGCTTTGTATGACATACTCATCTTGGTGCTTACCGGACGTATTTTGAGCAGTATGATCGAGCAGTGGAGCTATCAAGTAGTGGGAGTGTGTGCTGGAAGTTTTTATTGAGCGCCCTGGTGCTGTGGATGCGCAAAGAGAGCCCACCATGAAGGCGGTTGTTGCGATCGTACCTTTGTCTTTGCAGGCTTGCAGAGCAACAGTGTCGTCGTCTCGACTTCATCTCACTTCCGTGTTGATTCACTTGATGACCCGCTAAATCGCTCGAAGGTGAAAAACAGAAGAAGTTGTGCATTCAGGCCTCGTTCCGTCTTTTCTCTTGTTCTGTTCTTACCATCATATCACCCTCACATTCTTTTAGACTGCAAGCGCTACTGGAAAGCATGATACCCTTCCCTCGCCAGAAATGGCGTCAACGCCGCCCCTGGTTCACCCTCTTTACCCTTCTCATTCTCCTGATCGCTGTATCTTATGCCTCGCAATCACAACATGGCTCGAAACGAGGACAATTAAGATGGAAGCGCAGCGACTTTGATCGCTCGTTCTCCATGACGCATGCCGAAGATCTCGCCCAACAGAGGTTGCAGGAAGCAAACGCCGAACAGCAATTGCCTAACCCCAAGCTCACTCGAAGTCGAAGCTCACCGGCTGGCTCTCTCGACCTCTCTCCGGACAGCTTTGAGACTGCGCCTGCTAGCGAGCAATGGTCGCCTGCCAGCACACCTCCCGGCACGCCACGTGGTGTTGGACGACATCAAGTTGGTGAGATAAAGTCAAAGGCCCCTTTCGTGCCTGACGAAAGCATCGGTCAGTTCGGTCCTCACGACTATCCTTCGCCTTCAAGTTCCGGCTCAGAGCCTTGGATCGATAAGATAATCCATGGTGGTGAGGATCCTGACCTCTCTCGAGAGTTTCGGCAGAATCCTCAACCCGACGAGGCTAGTCATCGTCCATTTCAACCATTGCGCTCGGACGAAGGAGCCTCTCAAAGTCCTGCAGCGCGGTTCAAAGCTGCCGTAGAGAAGCCTTCAAAAGAAGTCCAAGCCATCGCTGCTGAGCCTTTCAACGGTGGACCCGACCTATATCTCCAGAGTCCTGCGAACAAGCATATCAAGGATGCGATCGCCGCCTTGCCAGAATCTCGAGACAACAGCCAGTACGTTCTCGTTTCAATGGCCGACAAGACCGAGCCGGACGGCAAGAGGGTCTACAAGTTCTTCAATCGACCATTCGAAGGTATCGCAAAGGAGAGGGTGCCGTACATACCGAAAATGCTTTATCGCGTTCATGAGATCGAAGAGGAAAGTAAAGCATTCGTCGACGATCCGCAAATCGCAATCAAACGCTACGGATGGAGATGGCAAGCTCGACCGAACAAAGATCCCGTCACCGGCCAAATCGCCGATGTAAGCAAGGACGAAGTCATCACCACCGACAAAGACGCTCCTCCAGCGACAGGGTGGAGAGCTAAACTCGACGAGGCACGTGTCAAGATGCGTACCAAGCTCTCTGACTGGCGTGACGCTTACGCAGTTGGGATGGATCGAAGCTTGGAGAACTACTACACGACCAATGGACGGCCGGTGTTTTGGGGTCGAAACGAGATGGATGTCGGTCTAACGGTTCCTGTGGAAGCTCGTCGTGCAGCGCAAAAGTATGGAAAAGCGCAGGTCTTTTACGATCCGCTCGATCCCAAAACTCAAGTGCGTTTGGTATACACTGGTCGTAAGAGGACACCCGTTGAAGTTGCACCCGATACCGACTTCCGAGCGTTCAAAGTCGATCCCAAAAAGGCCCTCCCTTTCCCGGTAAGATGGAGGAACCTAGGCAAAGATCCAATTGCCGAAACGCTGAGTGAGATGAAGCGCACCGATGAAGGCATGTACGGTGGTTCCGTGCCGGAACGTTGGCCAACGAAGATGGAACGAGAGTGGGCGCCTAGGATCGACGCTACGAAAAAGTGGTTTGGCCAGTTCAAGCCCAAGCCCAGACCCAAGCTCGAGCCCGAGCCCGAGCGAATGTCTCAGCACGCTGATGCAAAGGGCATATGGTGGGCTGACGCAGCTCGAGCCGAAAAAGCTAGAAAAAGAGTAGCAGGCGAAGCGGCGCCTCGACCCATGCACTTTGGGCCGGAAGTCGACAAATGGTCAAGACAGACCTCGTTTCCGGGCTCCCGTCCGTATATCGGCCCATTTGACATTGTGACTCCTGACGAACGGTGGCAGCAAGCCGAACAGCGCACTCAAGTCGGCCAACGTCTGAGCAACGGCGTCGGCGCTGCTTGGTCGAGAGTTAAAGCTATACCTGGTCCTCGTACGTGGTTCAAGCGGCCGCAGGCACACACTTCTACCGGTGGCGTCGAAGCTGGAGGGGAAGCAGCAGGCGCAGTGCGCCCGACGGTTGGTCAACGTCTCTCGACCGGCTTCAGCAACGTTTGGTTGAAAGCCAAAGCAATTCCTGGTCCAGCTTCGTGGTTCAAGCGACCACAACAGGGAGGGCCTTCCACCGCCACCTCTCCTTCGACCGCTGCTGCTGCTGGCGAGACTGAGGCTGGGGCTGAGGCCGGGACAGAAGCCGTACATCAAGCGGGTTCACGTCCAACAGTAGGCCAGCGTCTCTCCACTGGCTTGAACAATGCTTGGTCAAAAGCAAAAGCGATTCCTGGTCCAACTTTGTGGTACAAACGACCACAACAGGGAGCGCCATCCACGGCTACCGCCGCCTCCACCACTGCCACTGAACATTCTGCTGGTGTTGCTGCTGGTAGCGCTGGCGAAGCAGTCGCCACCCATTCCTCCTCCTGGACTAAGACTCTAGCCGATAACCTAGGCGCCACCTTGTCTAAAATCAAACCTCGAAGCCTGCCTGCTTTTGATCAACGTCCATGATACTCGTCCCACCCTTTACCCACTCCTCCTCCACCACCATCGTCGATGCAGTACTACCCTCAATCCTATTCTCAAGACTACCGTCCTCCTCGTCGGCCCACCCTTCCCCCCATATCACGACCCTACGCAGGCCAATACCAAGGCGAAAACGCCAGTCTCAACCCCTTCAAAGGCGCCTATTCATCGCTCAAACGGCAGTACAAAAAGTTCAAAACCTGGTTGAGAAGCTCCAAAACCAACGAGGTGGCCGACTTTGTCGTTGATATCGCCACGATTCCCTAGCATACTCCGCCCCTTGTCTTGAACTGTTGTGTAATAGAAACTGTCCTTACGCTCGATTGTTAGAAGTGAAACAAGACATTCGTTCGAAGGTTTGATGGGTATCAATTGGTATGTTTGCAGCGTGACTAGGTCGATTTGCTGCTGTGAGGATCGATTGGGTAGAAGTGCGCATTGGCAGCTTTGATGATTTCCCCCTCCCCGCCTGCCCCTGCGGGGTTCTGCCACTGGGCGTAAGTTAGCCACCTTCCATCACGTTCTCCCACCGCTACCTTTCTACTTTCCTCTTCAACCCCTGCCCTACTCTGCCTTCCTTTCCCCTTCTTCCCCCTCTTCCCCACCGCCCCACCTGCCGCCTTCGCTTCTTCCGCCGCTTTCTCCCTCCTCACGCTCTCCTCAGTAGCGATCTTCAACGCCACATTCACACCTGCTCTTATCGCTTCCTCTCCTCGATCCCCGCCCCCACCCCAAATCTTGACGCTGACATCATCCGGCGCGATCTCCCTCAATTCTTTTGCTAGCCTTCGATTCAAACCAACCGCATTCGCCAGCCCGCCAATGAGAACGATGTTGCTCCACAGCATCGCACCTTCACCGTTCGGAAAAGAGCGGGAAAAGGAGGTAACAGCATCAAGGACCAGTTCGGGGAGCGGTTTCTGGTCGAGTCCGAGAGCGGAGGGGTCGAAGAGGTTTTCGAGGATGGAAAAACGTTCGGTTGTGAGGGTGAGGGTTTGTGGGTCGTCTTCGTCTGCGTTTGCTTCTGCATTGTCGTTTTCGGAGTCGCCTTCATCTTCGATGTCGTCGGCAGCTTTGGTAGGCGCAGAAGTGGAAGAGGGTGAGGTGGCGATGAAAGAAGATTCCCAATCGAGCAGTGATTCGTCCTCGTCTGCTCTTGACGACTCGACTTTGCGACGCTTGTTGCTCGAGGCTTCACCCTCATCACTCACACCGATCGCGGTACCAGTGGGGTGGTAGGGTGGCGGGTTAGGCCCATCCACAATGTACCCATACCTAGCTCTCTCTTTCGCCTCTTCCTCCCCCTTCTCCCCTTTACCTTTCGTTTTGGCCGCATCGTAATCAGGCAACCTCCACTCCACCCCTACCCTCCCCTTTCCTTTTCCGTTCCCGTACCTGCGCAACAGCAGAAGATCCTCATACGTCCACTCCCCAGCTTTCTTTTCCGCTATCCTCTTCAATACCCGCTCAACACTTTCGCTCCCGCCTATCCTAACTCTATACCCGACTCCACCGCCAGCGACGAAAGCCGTGCGCTCAAAAATGCGAGTGACAAGCCAGCTCTCGTCCATCATATCGAGCTGTTTGAAGGAGAGTGTTTCCTTGAGTAGGTTGATGAGCATTTTTCCGCCCAAGTCGAGCCGGCGGATGGAGGGGTAGTGTGGGTAGCCGGAGGGAAGGATAGGAACGCAATGGCAGGAAGAGTAGCTGAGGTCCAAGATGAGCATCGCTTCCGGGCGCGGAGGCATTTTGACTTTCGGTATGCTAGATGAAGAGCCGGAAGGGTTGGGGAGGACAGGTTTGGGCGTACGATGGGGACGCTTGGTCCCAACTTCCCCTGCTGTTTCTGGTTCTGGTTCTGCCGTTTCGCTTGCTTCCACTCTCGCGGTCGGTACCGGTGCAGGAGCCGCAAAGATGTCCGTCCTTAACCCCACAAGCCCAGCAGCGCTACACCTCCAAACAGCACTCGCACCATACTGTTCGAACAGCAACAAGTCACTCGCCGTTTGAGCCGGTTCAAGGTTGAAATACGTTTCCGTCAAAATCACTGCCTTGCCCGCCAACAGCTTCCCACCTTTTCCCTTTCCCTTCTCCCCACTCTTTCCGAGATGTTCGGCCAGCACATGGTCCCAAATTGTCTTTTGTGCCGCCCAATCGACGATCACGCCGCTTTGGTGCGGTAGGCGCAGGTGTAAAGCTGCGTAGTCGGAGAGGTCATTGTGGATGGAGGAGCTGACAAAGATGGACTGTTTCGAGCCGGTGGTAGGGTTGATTTGCGGTGTGCGAGTGCGCGCGATGGCGTTGGGGTAAGTTTCGAACGTTGTTGAGCTGGCCATTTGGGAGATGTCGATATCGGAAGAGGCGGAAGACGATGACGACGAGGTCAGAGGGAAAGGATAAGGAATGGAAGCGACACGGATAGTGTGTGCTCCGTTGTCGATGACTAGGATCGTGTCTACGCCGGCTAGCGGGTCGACGTCGACAGCGCTGTCGATATCTGGTGTTGCTGTCGGCATCTTTTCCACGCTAAGCAGCCATTTGCAAGGTGTTGTCGATGTAAGAAGACCAAGAGGTCGAAAGCAAGAAGCAAACAAGCGAGAACAACATGAAAGGGTTTGCTGCAGCGACCCTCTTGTTCCGTCTTCCGAAATGCTCGCTTGGACCCTTGATTCTTGTCTCCAATTTTTCCCATGACATCGTGGTGTCAACCTCGATCGAACATTTTCAAACTAAAATTTGGCTGCTGGGCTGAGCTGATACCCGATTCCCGCCAACATTTTTTCCGCTGCCTCCACAAAACCCCTGCTTGTCCAACAAGCAAGCAAGCAAGCAAGCAAGCAAGCAAGCGTTCCGGCTTTGTCTTCGCTTAGGCCATCTAGCGATTTCTTCTCATCCTTCGCCCATTGTGGACATTACTCATCTTCGTCACTGGACCCTTGAATCGCTGTTCGCAACGCTTCAGATCGCCATTCTCGAGGTTTACCGTAAGGCCTTTTACATTGTTTACATATCTCATACCCTTCCATCTCGAGACGATCAACTTTGGACCTACCGCCATCACCTTCAGCACCTCTTTTTCAACGGGAGTCAAGCATAGCGATAGTTCAAGATGTCTTTCGGCCGCCCACCCACTTTCAGCGACTTCAAAGTGTCTCCTCCGGAACGAGGGTCGTTTCCGCTCGATCACGAAGGTATGTTTCCCACATTTCTACCATCATAACCCTTACACTTTAATTTGAGGTCTCTGTCTGTTCGTTGTACTGACGCCTATCGCTCTCTTTCCCCCTTGATATATCTGCGTACGTTTTGGTGTAGGGGAATGCAAATCCGTCATGCAAGCCTACATGAACTGCATCAAGTACAACGGCAATGACAATGGCAAATGTCGACACCTCTCGCGCGACTACCTTCAATGTCGCATGGACAAGGGCCTTATGGATCACGATGAGATGGACAACTTGGGTTTTAAGGACGTCGACTCTTCTCCACCGGTACAGCCGCATTCGGGTAAGAGCACAAACGCCGCCCAGCACCGCCTGGAGAGCCAAGGAAGGGGTGCGTTTACGGGTAGCACTCCCAGCTATGCAGGTGACACCCACGGCGCAGAGGGGAACGTCAACAGCGCAAAGGCCGGTAGCGGTAGTCCGGCAGATGAGAAGAATAGAGGTTATGGGGCAGGGGAGGGAAATGCAAAGGGTCACGTTAGTAGGCAGGCAGGCAGCTTCGCTGGTGACAGCCATGGTAGGGGTGGTGCTGGAAGACTGGTTTGACCACCTGACGCATCGATAGGCGTCGTGGAAGAAGAAAGCCAATGTCAATGTTTCAATACTATCGACGAGTCTATGTGTGGGCTGCTACAGTGTGAGTGATATTTGGTGAACAAGCTATGTACCGGAGTGAGACTTTAGCACTACACAAAAAGTAAACGGCTGAAGAAAGGCAAGAAAAAGATGCCCAAAATTGAGGTCAACTTATTCCTCACATTTTCCCTGTCTCGCACAACTCAACACTACCATGTCGAACACTACTTCCGCGCATCCACAGGACATCACCCAAAGCACTTCAACAAAATTCTATGCTATGAATAATCGAATCAACATGAAAGACAAGACCAGATGCGCTATCGTACAGATCCCCAACCATCCACCTTTTGCCTACCGAGTGCTACGCTTACTCGTACTTCTTCAAAAACTCAGTATGGAACTTTCCATACCTCTCAATAAACTCATCCGTCTCCTTGGCCAGCACTGTCGTCCTGAAGAAGCAAGCACCGGTATCCTTCTCCGGTTCCTTTCCAAACCCGCTTCCTGGCACAACGCAGATTCCGGTCTTATCGAGCATTTCCAAACAGTAAAACTCGTCGACTTTCTTTCCTTTGGCCTTGGCAGCCTCGTGTGCCCCTTTAGGCAACGTTACGCGTGGGAAGAGGTAAAGTGCACCTTGGGCAGGATCCACTTCGACTCCGGGCAACTTGGCGAATTTGGAAGCCATGTTTTCGGATCGAGCCTGCAGCGTTGCGTGAATACCCTCCGTTTCTTGCTTGTACAGCTCATAAGAGGGCGAGCCGGGAGTAGGAGGTTTGACGAGCATATCAACACCAATTTGACCTTGCAGCGAGGGGCAGAGGGAGATCGAAGCCAGTTTGTAAATCTCAGCTTCAACATCAGGATCCATGTTGGTCAATTCAAAGTAGCCTCCACGACGACCACATTCGCCCGAAACACCTTTGGAGATCGAGTGGAAGCTGACGAGTTCTACGCTTTTGGCGATATCGTGATCGGCGGGGTTGTCGCTCTTGCTGAAATCCATGAGGACCTTTTTGAAGGAATGGAATGGTCGTGTATCGGGTTGATAGATGTTGGCCTGGTAGACCTCGTCTGCGAGCAAGACGACACGTTTGGTGTAGGCCATTCGAACGAGGTCTTGAATGTTCTGGTAGCTGAGGCACTGACCGGTAGGGTTGCCAGGGTTGATGACGGCACATGCACGAACATCGGTTCCGTTGGCACGAGCTTCGTCGATGCTTCGCGACATGGCTTCGACGTCGAGAGACCAATCGTCGAAGGGGTTGAGGTCATATCGAACTGGTTGTGCGTTGTACAATGCCAATGCAGCACTGTACAAGGGGTACTGTGGGATGGGAATCATGACTCCGCTCTCGGGGCCGGCGATAAGGATCTGCAAGAGAAGCTGGACACCACCACTGGCACCCGTTGTCAAGTAGATCAACTCTGGGTCGGAAGGGTATCCATCCCGCTGCTCGATGAACTCGGCAACGTGCTTTCTGACAATGGCAGCACCTTTGGAGTGAGAGTAAGCACCCACGCTCCCAATATCTCCCAACAACAATTTGGCGCGTTCCTGCGTGTCCTTGGGGAACATCTTATCCACGCCCTCCGACTCCATCAACTCGGGGTACTCCGTCAGAGCAGCCACCTGACGCCAGAACGTCAAGGGCTTCTGCGCAAGGTAAGGCTGCTGTTGAGGATTTCCAATGTTGGCCGTCACCACCGAAGGGAACGGCAACGAAGTATCACCGTCGGCGATCTGAGCAGCATACTTGTTAGCGCGGTTGGAAATTTCACCTCGTACAGCGTACTCTGCGGTCAAAACGTGAGGGTTGATCGTCTTGGTGGTCAAGACAGGGTTGTAGGAAGCAGCAGCGCTAGCCTTGGAGGAAGAAGCGAATCCACGCGACGAAGAGGAGGCTTGAGTGGTGTACGAAGATCCATAAGCCGAAGAGTCTTGAGCCATGCTTGAAGAGGATCCGGAAGAGACCGAGGATGGGGACGAGGGGCGGTTGACCATGGTTGCGAAGGTCGAGAGCGCACGTCTAGAGGAGTAGGATGATGATGACAAGGAAGAGGAGGACGAACGGGCGATGGTGGAGAAGAGAGAAGGGGAGGAAGAAGAAGGTAGAGAGGAAGCGGATGCAACCGATGACGGTGCAGCAGCGGCCCGGGAGAGGGCGAGGCGAAGGAGAGACATGATGTATTGTGTGTCTCTACTCAAGTGCGGGGGAGAGCGAGGATGAGGACGAGGACGAGGTACAGCACGATAAGAGTACAGGACACAATGGGCGTGGGGCTCAGGCGAAAGAAGCCGGTCGGATAAGGGGAGGACAAGGCAACACCGGCAGAGGTGAGGACGGTGTGACTAGGAGGAGCGTGTGAACGGTAAGAAGCCGAACAGGTAAGCGATGCAAGTGGAGCGGGGGGCTGCGTACGTAGCTTGCTGCAGGCTGCGGATAGGGTGCTAGCTGTTGCTGCTGCCAAGGATCGCGGAGAAAGACCGAGAAAGAGAGAGAGAGAGAGAGATAGTGGCGGATAGAGTCTTGAGAGAGACACCGGAAGGGGAGGGGAAATGGTAAGCGGTGGGAAAAGGAGGCTAAGCAAAGGCAGAAGGCGAAAGGCGGGCTGGGCCGGAAATAGAGCGCCAAAGTGTAAGTGTGTGAGAGAGAGAGTGACGTTGTGTGTGTGCGTGAGACAGAAAGCAGAAGCGGGGGGCGTTTCGATGAACCGGGTTGGTGTTACGCACATATAGCCTCTGTTGAAAGGCGAAAATTTTGTCTCTTTTTTGGCCGCTTCCTCGCCCGATCGCAAAGCAATCCGTTCCACAATGCCGAAAAAAAAAGGCGGGGTTGAGGGCATCCATCTGCGAGGTCATAGGGCGGCGCACACCCTGATCCCATGGCATCGCAGCACACTCTATGAACTAGGGGCTTAGGGCGAGGCAGTCTCGGCGAGTCACACACGATCCTCTCTCTCTTGAATGGAGTGATTTCCGTCTAAATTCACCGCTCCGACTTTTCGACTTTCCTGGCTGTTGGTTACGAGAACTCGATCTTGACAAAGCAGCAAGAAGAAGAAAAGCTGAGCTTGATGAATGACGCGCCTCTTGGCTCGCTAGACCGGAAGTGTCGGCTGAGATGCCCTTCTTGTGTTGAATTTGGCAGACCAAGCAACAAATAGCCGCTCTTATCCTCCACGCTGTCGCCTGACATGGCAGCTCGATTTGGATTTCCTGTAATTTGTCAAGTGTTGATTGATCGCACATTCTACCGCTCATATATTTGTTATGCCTTATCTTCCATTCGCACCTCCTTATCAATCGCTATCATCAGCTTAGGTCTTCACAAACATAGTACCCTCATGCTCAAGTAGCAGGGAGGCTTGTCTTTGAATTGAGATGCGAAATGATGCAGGTATGGATATGTGATGATGTTTTTTGCGATGATTCTAAGCAGATCGGTCGAGAATGTAATGTGGAAGCGACAAACCGAGACAGAAGCACCTACTAGAAGAAGCAGACGACAGTCATCGCTGCTAGAACGCATACGAAGCTCGTGCACGCTTGTACGGTCGTCCCACAGCATCCACCTCTTCTTCATGACCTGGCTGCAATTCATCCGACAATCGCTTTCGTTGACTCTGCGAGCGCGCTAGCATGTGGTGGCTTTGAACGGCATTGTACCTCTCTTCCTCTTCTTCCTGATGGTCTTCTTCATCTTCCACAACGCGGCGACTGCGCTCCCGCTCATAGCTGCTATCTTCTTCGTCGTCACTCCAATTGGTTTGGTCGAGACGAGCTAGCAACGCTTCCCTCGCCGTTTGCCGGCTATTGCTGCCGTGGGTGACGCTCTGTAGTCTTGCAGAGCTCGATGGTGCGACAGCAGCAGCATGGTGGTGTCTGGATACAGGTGCGACTTCGTCTTCTTCTTCCAAAAAGTCGTAGTGATCGACATGAGCTCGTGATGTAGCTACTGCTGGCACCATGTTCTGTTTGCGTTGAGCTGCAATTTGAGCTGCAAACAGACCACCCCCAATTCGCAAGTCTCTTCCCTCATGCGGTCTTCCACTGCCACTTGCAAACTCATCGTCAGCAAAGTCAGCCCGCGGCAGATACGAACCGCCTGCGTTGCCTCGCCTATTGCTACTGCTGCTGCTGCTGCTGCTGCTGCTGCCACTTGACGCTACACCGTGTTGTTGCTGCTTCGGCACAGCCGAACGCGAGCTGCTCGACTTGCTCACATAGCTCGAAGCTGGAATGTTCGGAGGGAACAACAACTTGGGTTGCAATCTCGGTGGTCGCTGTTCCGGTTTGTGATGCGGATTGAAATCGTTTGTCCTAGCACGTTGATCTCCCGGATCCGAATCATCGTCGTCCGAATCGTACTCTGGATCAGCATACGTGACTCGCTGCCCACGGAAGACGTATGTGATCTTGCCGCGTTCTTTGCCCGGAATCTGTCTTGCGCGTCGTGCAGCAATGTGGCCATTGGGACCTTGGAAGCCGTTGTCTGCGGGACCACCTGCGAGGAATGGATTCTTGGGTGTATCGCGGATAGGTATGGTTGTGGTGACGGGTTCATTGGCCACTTGGACTCTTGTAGAGAAGGGGCGTGCTGGACGATAGCCGGTTGGGCGTCGGAATGCATTGGGTGGTGTTGTGTCGACGGCGTAGTTAGATGACGTCGATGCTCGAGGGGCAGGGTGGATATACTCGACAGTATCCTCGTGTTCTGAGCCTTCAGCATCTTGATCGCTGTCGAATTCGTCATAGTAGGGATGAGAATGATGAGCCGGTGCGGCGGAAGCAGAAGCAGCAGCGGCCTTGGATGCCCCCGACGAGCGACGGTCTAGAAACGGATTGTGCTCGTCATCAGACTCAAAGCCAGTGACACCTTGGTTCAGAGTGTCGAAGCGACTGGTAACATTGGCTGCTGCCATGAGACCGGTCTTGGATGCCGAGGCTGCATATGTTGATGGCTGTGCTACCCGTACTTCAGTTGAAGGTCCAGCACCGAAAGACGACGAGCTTGACGATTGAACGTAGTGATGGTCACCGTCAGAGTCGATACGTTGATGAGCGTTGCTGTCCTCTGCGTGACAGGGCTGCTGCTGCTCGTCGTGACGAACGTCCTTGCTCATTGGTGGCGTGAGAGGGCGGGCCGCACGCTCAGCATCCGAGAGGTCAAGCTCATGCTTCTTGACTGGGCTGTGGATAGTGTGCTGTCGATGCTCGAAGTGGGGCTGTTGCGCATTGTGAGTCGTAGAGGATGCTGCTGGGCGACCGAAGACGTCGACAGCATTGACGACCTTGTGGATATCGCTGATGCGTGGCTGATCGGTCTTGTATGTCCTGCCGGACAGCGGAGGCGAGATGAGGCCTTGCTGGATCGACATCGTGCTGAAGTGGGGCAATTGGCTGGCGAGGTAGATGAGGGCTGTCGATGAGAACCGTACCGATCAAGGATACGAAGGCTCTGCCGCGTGGCAGAAATGCTACCAGACTGACTGGCTGTGTGAAGAGGCGTCTAGACGATCATGAAAGGGGAGTCGCTGGATGAATGTGTAAGACAGAGCAAGTGTCAGATGAAGAGATGACAAGTGGAACTTTGGTTCCCGTCTAGGCGAAGGCGGATAAGTGGTTGCGATGGTTGCTGGTAAAAGATATGCTGAAGGATGCAAAGGAGATGGTTCTGAGAAGGGGTATGAATGGTTGTTGAACGTTGTGTGTTAGATGAAGCAAGCGGTGGATATATGATGCAGGGCACGGATGGTGAAGTAGATGCCAGGAAGGTGATGGTGAGTGGTTCCGAAAAGATGCGGATGGACGAATAGTAAGAGTCAAGAAGGGTGGCAGGAAGAACAAAGCGTCACGACTCCACCTTTCTCACTTTGCTGCTGAGACTTTGGACGAGGTTTCTGGCACACACACTTTTGCAAAGCGAGACCAGAGACCCTTTCTTTCCGTTCGCACACGGAAAAGCCATTTTGCGTTTTGCAGATGGTCATTTACGCCACTGACAACAAGCCCACACACTCAGCATAAGCTTCAACAGTCGCATTCGCATCGGCATCACACGATCTGCTTGCTTGTGTCGAAGTGCTGTCTGTGTGCTGCACGCTGAAAAGGATCGATCGAGCAAATGTAAAAAGGCATGCCTCATCGTTCAAATCAAAGCGCGTCGTGCACACTCGGCAAAACAGGTGTGGGTGTGTGCGAGGCCAGGCAGGCTGGAATTTCATCAAACGCTGCAGCAGAGAGAGAAGCTGTCAAGTCCTTCATCACACCACGCTCGTCTCTGCAGCTCACAACTCTCTAAAATCACAATTTGGTGCAATTTCGTTTCAGTCACGTCCTTTTTGCATGTCGCGTAAATTGAACAGACACGCGTCAGAAGTTGAGGAATGTGCAGAGGTTGACGTGTCGCGTAAACCACTCTGGCCAAGGAGCGTTTTTCATCGCATCGGCAAGCGAAAAAGCAAAATGCCTGGTGATCGAATCGGGACAAGCTTCCGCTGACTTCCGCCATTTCCCTGACGCGCTCACCTTGAAAAAAGACCGTTCTAAATTGGCGGCTGCTGCTTTTAAGTGCAGTCTGCAGCAGCAACGAGTCCAGTTCTGAGTGCTTCCTCGGCTTCTTGTTTGACGGCTCGTTTAGACTTTGATTTGCAGGACAAAGCCCCAAAATTGGGATAGAGCCCTGCTGTAGGGTTTGCATGATTCCAGGCACTTGCTCGCGTCAATCAGCCAGATTGCAGATTGCGTGGGTTCCTTATCCGACCGTCCGAACACTCCGAAATGAAATGAGTGCATGTTCTCAACTGATTGCCGTGACTGCGCTTGGGATTGTGATCTGTGCCCTATCCGAACACACGACACGAGAGTCTTCCTATCAATCTCACCATCATCTTTTCCCCTTTCACCTCGCTCAGGTATTATCTCTCGTCATGGCTTCTGCATCCGCATTTGCTGCGCTCAAGGCGCAAAGAGATGCTAGGCGCAATCCTCTCTTTGCTCCATCTTCATCCTCTGCCACAGCTCTGGATTCCGATGGACAGGAGCACGAGCATCCATTGAATGCAGGTGTACCGCCCACACAATCGCAACCGACCGCCATTCCCATTGGGTCGGGCCGGCCTTCACCATCGAATCCCATGGCAATGGAACCACCCAGGCACATGCCCGGCAATGCAGAACAAGTCCCATTGTCAGGCGCACGACAGGGTGCATCCACTCGGAAGCCGGAGCCAGGAGCTGCTGGTAGCAGAGTCAGGCTTCCTGACATTCAGGATCTCGAGCTGCGCTTTGACTCGCTCTCTTCCGAACGGGCTCTCTTCTATGCTCCTCTCCCCAAGAATGGTCCCAAGCCACAAGACTTCACCATCCCGAGCTCTTCCAACGCCTTCTCACCCTCGACTTCTTCCCGCTCGCTATCGGGATCATACTCGTATTCGTACTCTCAGCTTCTCTCGAGCTCTTACTCTGCTCCAGGTGGTTGGGCAGCTGCTGGTATCTCGAGTTGTCGACCGGGTGACGTGCTTCTTCGGGTACGTCCCGAAGTGGCTGTGCTTTCCACTGCTTCGCTCGAACAGCGCTGTTCTGCCTGTTATTCTCTTCCTGCTTCGGATGCCTCCGACCACCACGACTCGGCATCGGCAACACCATCAGCCTCGAGCAAACTCCAGAGGTGCTCTGGCTGCAAGGTCGTGCGTTACTGCTCGGGTGCTTGTCAACGACGAGATTGGCCCACACATCGAGACGAATGCAAGGCCCTGAAAGCAATCCAACAGCTCCACACTTACCGACAAGCTTTGCGTCAGCAACATCAACTTGATCAACGTCTGGCAAACCGCTTTGCACGAAGTCAAGGAGGAGCAGGCAGTGCACCATTCGGTATCGGATCTTTCCAAGACAATGATCAAGTCGTAGCAGCTGCCAATGCTGCAGGTCAGCGTCAAGGTCGGGATGGAGACGATGACGATCAAGGCAGTGATGCAGAAGAACAAGACGGTGCTCCATCAAGGGGTTCGGCTAGTGGCAAAGATCGTCTTCGTCTGCCAAGCTCCATGATGCGTGCTCTTGCTCGATGGATTTGGGCTCGTAGTCGTATCGGTACCGGAGGCAAAGAGAAAGCCAGAGGCGAAGGCGGAGAAGATTTGCTCGAGCTTTGTTCTCATCGAGAACGATTTGCTCCTGAACAACTGCAGCAACAGGCCCAGCTTGCACTCCATTTGGCACAATATCTTACTGCGGCTGCACGAGCATCAGCCACGTTCGGACCTGCCTCGAGAGGTGAGGCTCAGCTCAACGAAATGCTGCAGCCCGAGTCGAGCTTTTCGCAAGGTGATGCGTTGCGAGCGCTTGGCATTGACTCTGCCACGGAATTGCTGGATCTCGTTTGTCAATTCTCGAGCAACTCTTTTACGCTTACAGACAGCGACCTGAACCCGCTAGGTGTCTGCATGCATCCAAGTATGGCTATGCTCAATCACTCTTGCACGCCGAACGCTGCTGTCGTGTTCCCCTTTGGAGGCGCTGCCAAGAGTGGACAGCAAAAGTGGAACGAAGGAGAGGATGCAAAGATCATGCAGCTCGTTGCTTTGCGGGCCATCGATCCAGGGGAGGAGCTGCTCATCTCGTACGTCGACATTGCCGACACGTACCCAGAAAGACGAAGCTACCTCAAGAAGCGATATTGCTTCGATTGTCGCTGCGAGCTGTGTCGCAAGAGTCAGGCTAAGCTGGCGTCGGCCAGTGGACAGCCATTTGCTTCGCCTTCTTCTACACCGATGCAGCATGCGTCATATCAAGGGTTCGGTGTACGACCGCCTCCTCCCAACAATTGGATCGACCCACGACGCGCTGTTTGGTGTCCTAATCGTTGCGGTGGCTGGATCGACGGCTCGGCTTTCGAAATGCCTACGAACACAGCAGCACAGATGCCGGCTCCATTGCAAGCGTCGGCTGCGAAGTGCAACAAGTGCCACACTGCGTCACCACTCACGGCTTCGAATGTGGCAGAGGATACACGTCAGGCTCAATACGTGCTCAAACAGGCTTCACGATCCTTGGATCGAGGCGACGCAGAAACGGCTTGGTCCCAATGCGCTGCAGTGTTGCCGGTCTTGGTAGAGCGATATCCACCTTCGTGGCAGCCACTCTTCCAACTGCTCCGTTCAGCGACGACATGTTTGATCGAAGTGGGCTCCATCTTGCTGTCACAGCAGCAGCTCGAGTCGTCTTTACCGGCAAATGAGGAAGCAGCGATCTACTGCTTTGACGAGGCAGTCAGAATGCAGATGCTGGTGGTTGCAGGAACACAGGCGTCCAACACACCGATCTATCCCAAAGGCCACCCAGCTCGAGCTATTGCCATTGCGACACTGGCCAAGCTGGTGTTGGCATCCTTTGATTATGCGCATCGTTCAAGGCAACAAGCAGGGAGCGATGATATGGTCGATGTAGCTGAAGCCAACGGCAGTGCTCCAGTCTATCGCGCTGCTGTAGAATCAACAGCCGCACACGGTGGAAAGACGCTTTCAGTGCTCAGAGACCCGCCTACTGTTCCAGACGAGATGCGTGTAGAGTTGGCCAACCAGTTGCTCACTCAATCGATCGAAGAGCTGGACATTGGATTTGGAAGGTCAAATCAGGGTGGAAAGACGGGGCGGGAGATGCGTACAGCTTTGAACGGGATGGAACAAGAGATGGCGCTCGTGGCTCAAACCAACTCGATGACAGTGTCGTAGTGATATCATTACAGCAGTTGCGCAAAAGTTGCTCGGTGTCAGCAATGCAATCACGAACATTTGAGCTACAGCAGAAAAGCAAGAAAGAAGGCGATAAGAGTGGATCGGCTGCCACGGTGTGTAAGTTTGAGTATGTTCTTTTGTGTGTCTCAAGGGAAGGAGCGACGCGTCGGTGCTTAACGCGCCCTTCCAAAAGTGAGACTTGAAAGGGCAGCAGAGACAGAGCAGAGTAATTTGAGCGTGTCAGCGTGAGTGTGCAGAAAGAGCGCGTCTCTTCTCAGAAATGAAATCCAACACTTTCAATTGCTGCTGCTGCTGCTGCTGCTGCCTCAAGACACGCGCAAAAGTGCACCAAACGCACTGACGCAGTAGAGAAGCTCAGCTCCACCTCAACCCAGCCAACCTCATCTACGCGCCCTTTCATCCAGCTGTCGTATCTCTCATCATCGCCATCTCACCGTCGCTACCAGGATCTCACTAGACGGAGCTTCTCATCTACCCTCCTTTCCAACACGCTGGACACGACTTCGTCAACCTGGGGCCGCCTTCGCTATCAAACCACATTTCTATTCATTGCTGCTCAGTGAGCTAATCACTGCAAGAGCACGCGACCACGCGCTGGCCACAGCCACAGCCATAGCCAAGGCTCTATCTGCAGTCGCTACTTGTATTCACATACACTGGCTTGCGTTGTGACTCAGCGCTAAAGGCCTCTTCTCTCTACTACACCACCATCAACACCACCACCACCGCATCCCGTATATTTCACGCCGCTCGTCATGGTGACAGCAACCAGCACTGCCAGCTCCTCAGCTGGTTCTTCGACAGTTGCTTCGTCAACGCGAAGACAAGCGCTCGCCCGTCTCACTCTCAAAGGCAAACTCTACCAAAAAGGTTCCTCTACAGATGCATTGCTCAAACGCGTCCGCCAAGTCCGTACAGAACTCAGCGAAATGGATCAAGATGCTGTCGATGTCAACTCGCTCAAAGACGTATGCAGGGAACTCGTCACTCCAGCACTCATGCTTCACAAAGATAAAGCGGTCAAGGCCAACGTCGCCTGCTGTCTAGCCGACATGCTTCGTCTCTTTGCACCTAACGCTCCCTTCACTCCGGCAGAACTTCGCGATATCTTCCAATTCTTCCTTCACCAACTTACTATGCCCGCTGCCGGTCTTTCGAAACCCAACGGTCCACAATACGCAGAGTACTTTTACCTCTTGGAAAGCTTGAGCAACGTCAAGTCGGTCGTTCTGGTATGCGATCTCTCAAATGCAGACGAGATGATGACCGACTACTTCAAGGGTTTCCTCGATCTTGCGCGACCAGACATGTCTAAGAACGTTGAGATCTGCATGGCTGACGTGCTTGTCCAGCTTATCGATGAATGCGTCACTTTACCATCCGACGTTCTTGACTTGCTTCTTGCCAACTTCACCACCAAAGCTATCAAGCACAACCCTTCTGCACACAGGCTAGCGGTCGAAGTCTGCACCAACACGAAAGACCGTTTGCAAAAGAATGTCGCGCAGTACTTCAACGAGGTCATGATCTCTGCATCACAAGAGGACGACCAGGACGAACGTCTGGAAAGCTTGCAATCAGCTCACTCGCTCATTATCCAGATCAACCGCGTTGTGCCATCACTTCTGCTCAACGTCATTCCACAACTGGAGGAAGAGCTCAAAGCAGAAGATGTTCAGCTTCGAGTGCTCGCAACAAAAGTGCTCGGCCAGATGTTTGCCGAGAAGCCGTCTGCCACAGCAGCCGAAAGCAGCGATCTTGCGCGTAGATACGCAGGCACTTGGCGAGCGTGGCTGGGGCGAGCCAATGACAAGTCGTCCAGCTTACGTGTAGTCTGGGCTGAATGCGTCAAGCCGTTGCTTGTTCACCACCCAGAACTACGACACGATCTCACGCCAATCCTTGAAGCCAAGCTGTTGGAAAACGACGAGCGCGTCCGTGCTGCCACTGCCAAAATGCTTGGTTCCCTCGACTACGAAACAGCTCTGCATCACGTCGAAAAGTCGGTGTTACTCAAAGTTGCTGATCGATGCAAGGACAAAAAGACCATGGTGCGCAGAGAATCGCTCGAGGCGGTGGGCAAGCTCTTCGATATGGCCTACTCGGAGATTGAGAACAACGACCCTGCCGCTATTCAGCAGTTTGCATGGATCCCACAGGAGGTGTTCAAGTGCCTTTATGCTGGATTGAATGATCTACAGCTGCTCGTGGCTGCCACTGTCGAGAAGTACATTTTGCCGGTCCCTGCCAATCTGGACGAGGACGAGGCAGCATGGACAAACCGTCTTTTGCTCGTCATGAAGTATCTCGAACCTGAAGCCACCAAAGCCATGCTTCGTCTTAGCAACCTCATCTTCGCTCGCCCCTCAATTCATGACCACTTCATCGACTGCTGTGAAGAGTACAACGGCGGTGAGGTTGCAGCGGGAAAAGACTCGGCGGTGGTCAAGACCAAGATGGCCGATCGCATTCGACGATGCGCGCAATTCCAAGCTGATCCAGAACGCGCCAAGACCGACTTGCACGCTTTTGCCAAACTCAACGACACTCGTATCTACCGACTCATTCGCACATGCTTCGACCCTCAATCGGATCTAAAGACGGCCGTCAAGAGCAGAAATGATGCCTTGCGTCGCATTGAGAATGCCAACACTAGCATTTTAGAGACGCTTACAGTCTTCATTCGCAGCGGTTCGTACTTTGTTCTGAACCGATCCTCGGTGCCGACATTGATCCGTAAGCTTTCACACAATGCTGCTGCTGCTTCTGCCGCGCAGCGTGGCAAGGCCAGCACTTCATCTCAGTCGCAATCGCAGTCGCAAACGGATGCGGCGGCTGCAGCAAGTGATGCAGAGACACACCGTGCTTCGGCCAACGAGCTGCTCGAGTTCATTGCCAAACGTTGCCCAGCCATGCTTGCCATGCACGTTCCCGAGCTGTGCAAGGCTTTGTTCGACGAGAGCAATGCCATGTTGACGCAAACATGCTTGCAAGGCTTGGCTTCCGTAGCACAGTGGAATACGTCCAAAGTGCAGCTCGACAAGAAAGCTGTTGAGCGCCTGGCCAAGTTGGTTCTCAAAGGTACACCCCTTCAGGCCAAATTTGCTTCGAAGCTGCTTGCCATTGTCGCGACTGGCGGAGCACGTGGTGGACGAAAAGCAGCCGGCCAGAAGGCCGGTACCCCAGGAACATCTGTCTCGAGCAGTGCAGCGTTTGGCGTTCTGGAAGAAGTTCTCGACTCACTTGCCAAGCACCTTGCTACCGCCAAACCCGAGCGTCAAGTGGCTATCCTTCATAGTCTGGCTCAATTCTTCAAACACGCCCCTGATGCATCCGAAAACGTCAGCAGCACGGTCGTTCGCACGATTCTGTCGGACATCTTGCTGAAACCTTTGCCGGCGAGCAAAGCGAAAGCGTACAGTAACGGTGGCAGTGAAGACTGGGTCGAAGATGCCCACATCGATCACGAGTTGCGTGCCAAATTGCTGTCGATCCAAGTGCTGACCCGACGATGCGAAGCTTTCGGCGAGACGGACAGTGCCGGTGATATGGCCAAACCCATCTTCCGATTGCTCTGGGCTGTCGTCAGCGCAGGTGAAGCCAAGGCAGGACTCAACACTCCCAACGCTGCCAAGTCGAGGATGAGACTTCAAAGCGCTATTTGTGTCCTCAAACTTGCTCGTCATCCAAGCTACGATGCTTGTATTGGCAGTCGAGAGTACTTGGATCTGGCGTTCACGGTGCAGGATGAATCGTTCAACGTCCGATCGAGGATCTTGCACAAACTGCTTACCTACTTGCAAGCGAGGAAGATCGACTCTCGATTCCTTGCCATGTCTTTCTTGGCGGCGTACGATCCGGAAGACGAGAACAGGAATATGGTGCTTAGGTACTGTCAGAGCAATTCGAGGGCGCTGCCAGCGGAACAGAGGTTGAAGCACTTGGACGTAAGCTTCCCTCGACTGGTCCACTTGTTGGCGCACCATCCAGATTTCTCACGAGAATCGAAGGAGGATATTGCGCAATTTACTCGCTACCTCGAATTCTTTCTGGACGCTCTCTGCTCCGCCTCCAACGTTTCACTCTTCTTCTACCTCGCAACGCGCGTCAAAGGTGTAAGGGACGCCGAAACCCAAGGTGCCTCAGAGAATCTCTACGCGCTCAGCGAATTGGCACAGCTGGTGATCAAGAAGAGAGCAGCTCAGAGCGGTTGGACCATCGAGTCGTATCCCGGCAAAATTACGCTTCCTGGTGACATCTTCAAACCTCTACCGAGCAGAGAGGTGCAGAGGGAAATCTACGATCGACAATACCTACCCAGTGACTTGGTGGCCAAGTTGAGCGAGTACAAAGTCAAGCCTTCGGCCAACGGTGTCTCTGGTGCAGGAAAAGGGGCAAAGTGGAGTGTAGGCAACATTACCACTGCTGCGGGAAGTAAGAGGAAGGCGACGGCGGCGAAGAATGGTGCCGGAAAGGGAAAGAAAGGCGGCAAGGGCGGTAAGAAGAGGAAAGTGGATAGCGAGGATGAGGTTAGTGAAGAGGAAGAGAGTGAACTCAGCGAAGAAGAGGAGGAAGAGGTGGAGGAGAAGGATGGGAATGAGAGCTCGGATTTGAGCGAGGAAGACGAGTAAGCCTTCGTTGATCAAAGCCTGGAAGTCTTTTCTTGATCTTTTGCTTTATGACGATGATGTCGATTTGTTTTGGTGGTGTACAAATAACAAGTAATGCATTCAAGTTTCTTTTGCTCCTGCGTGCAGACTGTCGATGAGGAAAGAGTTCAAATCGACTTCGTTTGTGAGCGAGCGATTAAACCACTTGACTCAGGAATTGTGTGAGTGACACCTGGACCCCTTCGTCCATTGCAGGATTGCAGAACGGATTCGAACGGCGACAAACAGAGCGAAAGAGCGATAGAGAGGAGGGGAGAGCGGTTGACAAGAACCCAAACGCACAACAATCAGCTTTCCTTCGTTTCCCAGAGTCAAGCTTCTTTCCGCTCATGAGTATGCGTCACAAGAAGGTTCCGACGGCAGCGCTCTCACACACAAATACAGCCAACGCTTACGAGACACCCTTACAAAAAAAAAACCGACGAAACAAAAAGGCGAGCGGAAACAAGGGCAACAAAGGTACTGTAGTTCCTTGTGCGGTTTGCAGCAGAGCAAGGTATGGTAAAATTACAACGAGGACCGGATGGAGCCACTGAAGAAAGTCTTGCTACGGTATTTTCGTGCGTCAGAAGCAGCGAGAAGCACTTCCCGCACACGCTGAAGGCGTCCTTCTCACAGGTGGACACATCGCCCTGGATTGTGCGTGGCTCAGGGCTTTGGGAGAGCCATCCTCGTCTCCAGGCCGCCACCTCCCGTCATCTGAGCTCCGGACAGCATACGGACAGCATACGCGCACTGGTCACTGCGATTGTTGTCAAGCCCCCTGATGCGCAATTGGTGTAATCGGACAGCGAGGCCTTGTCCGGGCAGAGTCTCTCGTCGTAAACGGCGGCCATCACCTCTTTCCCAATGTATTTTATTTACAGCCAATTTTTATGCGACCTCTTTTTTCTTTGCGAATTAATTTTTATTCTTCTTGCGATGGCAGGCTGCACCATGACCATGACGTCCCAGGGGCCCCAGGGTCCACCCGCAGCAGTGCGCTCCGGTCTTCTGCGCAGCCGCACGAGCCGGGCGCACGGATCCTGCCAAAAGACGTGCGGACCATCTGTTTTTGCCTGAGCTCAACTTCTTGCCCACCACCACCTAATCACCTCATCACCTCGTCAACTCGTCACCTCGTCAACTCGAGCAAGACATTTTCGCCACCATCCCAATCGCTTGAAAGGGTGCAATCATCCAAGTCTGGTCCATCAACGCACTCGTCAGCACCGCCTCTGTTCTCGCCATCCTCTTGCTTGCGACAATTAAATTGGAGTACCAACGCTCGGCACCACGCTATTCCACAACGAAAGGCAGTCGCAGGAGAAGCATCACGAAGTTGCAATACCGCGGTTCGACGTCCGTCGCTATCCCAGCCCTTGTTGCCATAGCTGTCACCTGGGCCCACGGAACCTCGCTGGCTACGTGCGTGTGGGTGAGCGCACTGTGCTTGCTCCTTGTTGCGATGGCTTCCACGCAATTTCACTTTCAGTAGTGGTGGGATTGTGCTGCAGTTCTAACAAGGTTCCCGCGATTGCGTTCTGACTGCCAATGGCGCTGGTAGTGTCTGAGCGAGGTATGAGCGCGGTATTACTGCCACGGGCGCGTCGGCAGGCTTCAAGGAAGTTATGTCATTGACGGTAGCTAATAAAGGAAGGAGATCTAAGTTTCTACCGCATCCACCCACTCCCACCTCTTCCACCGCCTCTACCTCCACCGCCGCGAGGAGGACGATTGGATCGACCGCCCCATCCGCCTCCACCACCGCCGCCGCGGAATCCGCCCCCTCTCCCTCTTTCGACCCTTTCGCCTCTATCCATTCTTTCACCAGGTGGGTCGTCGTAGTCTCTATACTCCCTTCCGCCTCCGACATTGCCCAATGCGGCAGCACCAGAGGATGAAGTGGAACCCAACGCAGAATTTGGACCGCCCAAACCCAGACTTCTTCCTCTGACTTGGATGCCGCGGTTGTATGGATCGGATGGTCGGTCGTAAGGCGAAATACCAGCAGCACCGCCCGCACCGGGCGAGGAAGAGGTGTCATCGCCAAACTCGCTCGAGGATTGTCGACGATTGTGATACGCCCCTCCTCCGTAAGGGTGAGATGATGGATGTGCGTGAGAGTCCAAACGGCTTGCAAGACCCAACCCTGTTCCGTTGCTTGGGGGGACGTCACTACCAAGCGCGTCATCTCCTCGCCCTCCACCGCCAAAGAATCTTCCTTCTCGACGGTCTCTACCCCATCCGCCACCACCAACCCTCTGTTCGCCTCCTGCCCTTTCAGTACCCAAGTCACGCGATCTATCACCCCATCCACCATCAAGATGACGTGCAGAGGAAGGAGGAGATGGAGCGACAGCAGCAGTAGCCGGGCCACTGCCGTACTCGCGTGTAGCACCTACTCCTGCTGCCGATCCTTCTCGTGCTTCGCGTGCCTCACGTGCTTCCGCCCATGCCTCTTCTCGCATACTAGCAGGACCCTTGGGTACTCCTGCAAAGTTGCGAGGTGCGTAGCTCGAAGACGAAGTGGGAGGAAGAGCCGTCGTGCTCGGAGTAGGTGATGTCAGCCCAAGTGCAGGGTAGCGAGACGAGGAGGTGGTAGAAGAAGCAGTCGAGCTGGCAGTGGAAGGCGTGTTGCAGATGCCTGCCGCAACCCCGACAATTCCAATGCGTGCAGGAGTCGAAGTAGCAGCACTGGGCGTGCTGACGGAAGCCGATACGGGAGCAGCAATTGCGCTCGTTGTGCCTGGGAGCGAGACTGGAGGAGGTAGTGTGCTCGAGGGTGGACTCATAAATGCTCGTGGTGCTTTCGGCGGGTTGAATGCAGATGAGCCAGAGCCGGGACCGGAAGGCGAAGGCGGCATGCGAGGCCCAACGCGCGTTGGCCCGAGTGATGGTGAACGTGCTGGTGTTGAGGCCGATGGCGTGGTCGTCGAAGCAGATCCCCAGGTTGTGGCGGACAATGGAGCTGTTGCCATGCTTTGCGGCTTGGCAAAGCCGTCTGTGGCTGCAGTCGCACCAGCTTGGCCGGCGGAGGCCTGACCGTCGCTCGACTGCTGTGAGACCGATGGGGCTCGAGCTCGACGCGTCTCCAATCGCATCAGCAAGGCAGGAGTGTCGGCGCCAGCTGCTGCAGGAACACTTGCAACTCCTGGTGGAGAGGAAGCGGTGATCTGACCAGCCTCCACAGATCCTGGCGTACCAGGAGCAGGGCCTGCGTCCATCTCACCAGCTTGCGTCGAAGAAGCTTTGCCGCTGTCCGATGATGCTGCGACATTGCTAGATTGCTGTGTAGTTGACAAAGGCGCAGGCTCTGGCGATGGCGACTTTGGAATCTCGACCGAGCGAATGGCTGTTGGAGCTGAGATGGATGTGAACAGCACACCTCGCGGCACTGCTGACGTCGTCTTGGCAGTAGCATCGACTGCATCTGTGCCGCTTGTTGCTGGTGGTGCTGACCCGGTAGGTGTAACATGAGAGTCTGACGGTGCTGAAGTGACGACGGGCTCCGAAGCTCGAATCGAAGTCGACGACACAGGGTCGTTCCTTTCCAGAGCTGGCGAAGGTGATGGTGCCAGTTCGGACGTCGGAGTAGAAAGGGTAGGCGTGAGTGGAGCTGCTGAAGCCGAGCTATTGTTCGCAACCTGCTGCGCCGAAACACGACGTTCAGCAAGTCGACGCTTGTACTCGGCAAGCGAAAGCTTGACTCGTGGCTCCTCTTTCTTGACTTCGAGCGCAGGTATGGTCGTCGCAACGGAAGCAGAAGGTGGTACCGTTGCAGCTGTCGGTGTTTCGTCCGCCTGTGTCGGCTTGGCTGTAGCCTCCGTCGTCGCCTGACTGTCGGCAACTTCAGATGTCGGCTTATCATCAGCCACGCTCGGTGTCGGCTCCTCCTTCTTGACCGGCTTTGGCGCTGCAACTGCAGGTGTGACAGCGCCTTCCTCGTCGCTGCTGGATTCCGAATCGGACACGATGCGTCGAACCTTCTTTGTTTTGGTTGGGGTATCTTTCTTGGCCGACTTGCGATCCTCGACTGCCGCAGGTGTGGTCGGTCGCTCTTTCTTTGTTGTGGAACTGTCCTGGGCTTCCTTTGCCGGTGCGGCCATCTCGGAGCTCTCCGACGGAGGAAGCACCTTCTTGGAGGCACGAGGTGTCGACGCTGCGCTGCCAACATCACCCATGGTGACATCTGCATCTTCCTGCTCGTCGCGGGGTTGCTTGCTGGGACTCTCGTCTGGCGAATCATCGTCGTCTGTGAGTTCTTCATCGCTCGATTCGGAATCACCCAAGTCCAGAATGGCGTTGCGGTGGATGCGGGCCTCTTCCCGTTTGCGACGCTTCGAAGCTGACTCCTTAGTCTTGGAACTAGCAGCGGCTCTGGCGTTGTGATCGCGATTCCGCTTCGCTTCTCGCTTCTTCTTTGACAACTCCAAGTCGGAAGTGCGACTCTCGTTTTCGCGGCGATGCTTTGCTGAAAGGCGCGGCACGGGGGGCGGCGGACTCAGACTGGAGTCTGCCGAGTCTGGTGAAGGAACGGAAGAGAGTGGCGAGCTGGGATCGGCAATGTTGCCGGACTTTCTGCGCTTCTTGACTGGCGTCTCGGCATCGTAGTCGTTATAAGCGTTGTCCTCATCTGACGAAAAGTCAAAGGCAGCGCGGCCTGCGTCAACCTTACCCTTCCGCTTTGAGCTTGCCTTTGCTCTGGTAGAGCTATCTGCAGCCTTGCGACTTTTGACAGCCTTGACTTCAATCTCGTGTTCGTCATCACGATCGCTGTTATCCTTGTCGCCTGTGCTCTCTTCGTCAGAGGGGGCAACGCTTGCCTTGATGCGCGTCCGGATGGTTCGCTTCTTGGGTGGAAGCAAGAAAAGCCCGGACAGCTCAGCGTCAACAGCTTTGCTTTTTTCGCTGTCGACACCACCCCTGCCCGCATGTTGACGAGGCTGCGCGCTGTCGGCTGCCCGCAAAGCGTCCATGAGATCCTCGTCCTCGTCTTCGCTGAGCGTATCATGATCACTGAGACCGGAGAGAGGATCTGTGAGAGATGAGGCGACGGATCGCGCATCGTCAGCATCGTCTGAGTCAGTCCCTGCAGACTCGAGTTCCGTTTGGTCGGGATCAACCTGCTCTTGGCCGTCAACATCCATGCCGTCGGCTTGAACAGCTGTCCTACGTCCACGACTCTTGCCTCGTTTCGCCAATGCTTCGTTGCCACCACATCCGATCTCGCCGTCTACTTCCATATCGTCAAGCATCTGCATGGACTCTGCTTCACCTTGAGCTGCCACATCCGCAAGTAGCGCCGCGTCGACCGCAGGATCCTCATCCTTAACTGACGTCTCCGGTGTAGGCGGCAGATCGTATGGTCGCCAGAACCTCCTAATGCCCACGAGCGGTGAGAAGTCAGGCAACTTCGCTCTACGGTTGGTCTTGCCCGGCATCGTGACATTGAGAAGGGACATGCCGTTGCCGACTCGGAGCATCTGTGCAACAGCGCAATCCTGCTTGCGACCATTGTTGGCGCTGGCGCCTCCACCACCTCCCGGTGGGGCTGCTGAGCCGATACAGGCGCAGAGCACACAACCGAGCAGCGCCGCAGATACTGTGCTCATCTTGGACGAAAACTCGGTTTCGGCATAGGGAAACTCGCCCTTCTCAGCCAAAGCGACCATGTTGGCGGTGCGTTGGTCTGCATCGACGTCATCTTCGCGCGACTCTAGGAATGGGTTCTGGACGAGCTCCGGTAGGAAATGCACGATATGTGCGTCATCCCACTCCCAGCCCACGGTGATCTCGTGCGTCCGCGGTATGTCGGTGAGCGCAAAGAGACCGAAAAGAAGTTGCGGCTCCTCCGAGCGAATTTCGACGGGTGGCGTGTCGGCGTATCTGTGCTGTCGTGCTGTCATACTCAAGGCCGCCGCTGCCGCGGGCGACTGAGCTCGTGAACTGGCACGAGAGCGAGCTGATGGCTGACCATTGGGATGGAAGAGGATAGGTCTAAGGACGGCATTTGGATGACAGCTGAATCGGGCGAAGCGAGCCTCATTTCCGTACCTTCGGGCGTCGATGGCGAGGTTGAGTGGTGGTGGAAGCAGATGAACGTAGGGCTTGGTAGCACCGAGAGCGGCATACTGGTTGATGGGATTGTTGCGATAGTCACTTGCGCTATATAGCTCGCCTCGAAACTCGGAGATGAAAGCACCGGCAGGAATGGATGCCTCGGCAAAGAGACCGTGCATGACAGGTCGTGAGAAAGCACGAGACGCACACCATCCACGCTGAGGCTCGTCGACCGAACTGTTCGCGTAGAGGACATTGCTGAAGACGCCAGCCGAGGCAGACTCTGAAATGTGCTTGACGTAAGTTCGACAAGCAAGGTCGGCTAAGCTTGGACCTGTCAGCTCTACTGGAACGCACTCGTCTCCAACAGCAGTGATGCCGATGGGACCATTGTCGAGTGCATTCGGCGAGCTCGGTCCGTGTGGAGAAGGCGATGAGGGCGACGACGCTGATGAAGATGAAGATGCTGCAAATGCTTCTGCGTGTGAGAGCTTCGAGGTGTTGGAATAGCGACCGAGAGACGATGCTGTAGGAACGATGACGCGACCACTTGGACCAGGCAGACCTTTGAGTGGGCTGCCGTCCTCCCAGTCTAACATGGCGGCGGCGAGATTCTCGATGATGGAAGGATCTGCAACCACGTTCTTAGTGACGGGCGTAAACTCGACATGCCAAGCCTCGAGCTGTTCAGCTGCATCAAAGGGGTCATCCATACGTTCATGCGAGCTACCGGGAGTGAAAACGCCTCTGACAGGCGTGGATACAGAGGAAGGCGTGTCGTAACCCCTGCGAGAGCCTTTGTGTCCTTTGCGCTGCTTTCCTCCGCGTTGAGCTGTTCCTGCGCTGGCAGGGATCTCTGGAACGACGAATTGGGTATTGCTGAGATCGAGAGCCTGGCTGGGCTTGCGAGAGCGTGCCGCTGCAGCTGATGGAGGCAGCAAGCTGTTGCTGGTAGGTTGCAGTGCTAAGGAAGGCTCTTCGACAAGAACAGGAGCAGACGCAGGATGTGTACTAGTAGTGGGCGAGGAAGCTGGATCCTGGGCAAGGTAACTCTGATTGTAGCTGTTGGAAGCGAGTGCTTGCGCCTGTCGTTTGAGATTGCGATCCATGAGAGCTTTACGAGCCTCGTTGTTCTTTCGCTTCTGCTGATGCGCCTGTGCGAAAGGGATGTCGACAGGACGAGGCTCGCACTGTTCGCAGAGGTATTCGTCGGGAACCGAGGCTTGTGACATTCCAAAGCATGCACAGTGTTGCCAGACGAGGCATCGGTCGCACTGAATGGTAAAGCCATCGTCATCATCGCAGCCGCAGATACACCGAATGATGCCAGCCTCCTCATCTACCGTGCCTTGGTCGTCATCATCCTGCGCCCCGTCATCCTCCTGGTTGGCTGGATCGGATGCCAAGTCTTCGTTGGGTATTGACTGAGGAAGTGTGCTGAGTCGTGAAGGGGCGTCCAGCGGCGGAGGAAGATCTGATGGCAGTGATTGCAGCTGGGAGGTCGAAGTAGAAGGTGATGCTGATGCTGATGGATTCGAGGTGCTAGCGCGACCTGGTGGTGGTGGATCGCGGGCAAAGACGCCCATAGCCGGAGGCTTAATCATGTTGGCCGAGTGTGTGTAACGGAATGTGGGGCAGAGGCAGCGTTCAGATGGAGGCCCTTGCGACGACTGTGGGTATCATGCTGCTTGCTACAAGACGAGATGTATGTTATGCTGGGATGCGGCGAATCTTAGGCAGTGTTCATCGTCGTTTGTGTCCGTGTCGAAAAGCTAGTATACAGTGCGGCCTTTCTAGTGTGAGAGGCCTGAAAGAAAGTCGAATGAAACGAGATGATGGTAGGGTCGAGTCAGAGGTTTGATGCGAAGATCGATGACAACAAGACCTTGAGAGGCATATTGTAGCAGAGAGCGAGAGAGACAGAGAGAGAGGAATAGTAGCCAAGAGCGACGAAATGGCCAAAACCTCAATTGGCCTGAATGCTCTGGAACTCGGGCTTGCGTCCCCACAGCGTCAGTCTCGGATGCGAGCGAGCTTTTGCTTTTTGCATTTCTCAATCACAAATCGACGCAAAAAGTAGACGCGCCTGTCGCCCACTCAAAATTGGAAAATTCTCGATTCAGTCTAGGCAAGTCAACAGCGACTGAGCCTTTGTCTGAATCCAGCAGCTCACCACTCTTCGTATTTCAGCTTCAAGATGTTAGCAAAGGGTTCTGAATGGCTCAGCAATGCGTCGACTTTAGAAATTGGCAGACAAGACGGTGAGCAAGGGCCTTTGGCAACTTTCTTTGGAAGAAAGTGACGAATGCATTGACGATCAAAACGACCGCCATCCATCTATCAGTTACACACTACGTCGGATCACGTTTGGGGTCCTTTCGTTTCATCGCATCCATTTCAACCGCCAGCTACACCCATCTGAACGATCTGATCAGCTTCATCACTTGGATTCTTACAGCATCGCAGGCAGTTGAACATTCGGATCGATAACTTGCTCAGCCTCGACGTGGAGTATCCGACACTACAGTCATCTGCATCGGTTTCATCCGACAAAGATATTCAACCAAAAGCTGCATCTGCCCATGACATCGATCGTCTAAATCAGCATCACACACTGCCCTCTTCAGCTGCCGTCGGACACTTCCGAGCAAGTCGCTGCCTTTCGGTAGCTACTCTACACGCGCAGCCATGCCGCCTAAAAAGCCAGACTTGTCTGGTTACCAATACTCAGCACTCTCTTCGCTCGTCATCAGTGCAGATCGATCACATCGTCGTCCAGATGAACCAACAGGCGAGTCAGAGTCACTGGCAGGGCGTATCAACGTCCGCGACATGGGCGCAGCTGTCAAGTCCGAAGGTGTCAAGGATCTCGACAAGAAGCGTAAAAAGGCACAAGCAGATGACGAGTTGAATCAGCGCCAACCCAAGCGACAAGCTGCTTCAACTTCTGCTGCTGCCCTCTCGAATCAGAACTCATATACCGACATCTTGCAAGCCACCGCTGAGCTCGAGGGTCTTCGGTATAATCCCAGGACTGCCGAAACAAGAGACATCTACGAGCTCATCCTCAGTATCGTTCACACCGCTCTCGGTGATCAAGCACAGGACATTATACGTTCCGCTGCCGACACGACACTCGAGATTCTCAAGGATGACGATCTCAAGGACTTGGAAAAGAAGAAAGAGATCGAAGAGATCCTTGGCAATCTCAATACCGAGGCATTTGGTCAGCTCGTCAACCTCAGCAAGAAGATTACCGACTACGACGAGCCAGAACAGAAGGATGGCAATACCGACGTCGATGCAAAGATGGGAGAGGTTGATCAGGAGACCGGTGTTGCGGTTCTCTTCGACGACGAAGAGGAAGAAAGCGACCAGGATGGAGTAGGCTATGTTGTTCGCGACGGCAGTGATGACTCCGACGCCTCTGACGATGAAGGCCCATCACGGCAGAACAACGCATCCGCGGCTGACGGCTCGGATGTCGAGGACGACGGCGATGGCAATGACGCCCTGATGATTGGGTCAAGCTCAGCAGCTGCTAACGCTGACTCCAGTCAACGCGATCCCAATCACGTCAGTCCACGCGATATTGATGCCTTCTGGATCCAGCGTCAGATCTCACATCATTACCCGGATGCACACGAGGCAAGCGAAAAGGCCGACAGCGCTTTCGACATCCTTTCCGCCGAGTCCGATGTCCGCGATTGCGAGAACAGCCTAATGGAGCTTTTCGACTACGACAAGTTTGAGCTCGTCCAGATCCTCACCAAGAACAGGGACGCTGTCGTGTGGTGCACACGTCTCGCACGTGCCGACGAAGAAGAGAAGGTCAACGTTCAGGTCGCCATGCGCGAGAAGGGTGTCGCTTGGATCCTGAAGGCACTGCAAGGCGATGCCAACAATGCCAACGGCGCCGGTGGCAAGGCAGCCAATGGCCTCACTCCGATCGACCTGGAAGATGCGCAACGCAAGGCGAAGCGACTCACATCCCGTGCAACCATCGCACCTGGCTCTACTGCACAGCCTCGACGCGGCGTCGACCTGGAAGCCATGGCATTCACTCAGGGCGGCCATCTCAACACCAACCCAAAGGTGCGTCTCCCGGAAGGCAGTTTCAAGCGAACCAAGAAAGGCTACGAAGAGATTCACATCCCTGCTCCGATCAAGAGGACCGTCGGCGAGGGTGAGCTCGTGCCCATCGCCAGTCTACCCGAATGGGCACAAGCCGCTTTCCCTGGTGCAACGTCGCTCAACCCTGTGCAATCTCGCTGTTACCCTGTCGCATTTGGCTCAGATGAGCCGATGCTGCTATGTGCGCCCACCGGTGCCGGCAAGACCAACGTAGCCATGCTCACCATTCTCAACGAGGTTGGCAAGTGGCGCGACGAGGCCACAGGCGAAATTGATCTTAACGCATTCAAGATTGTCTATGTCGCTCCTATGAAAGCGCTCGTCTCAGAGCAAGCAGCTAACTTCCGCGATCGTCTGCAATCTTACGGTATCACCGTCAACGAGCTCACAGGAGATAGCCAGCTGACCAAAGCACAGATCGCCGAGACGCAGATCATCGTCACTACGCCGGAAAAGTGGGATGTCATCAGCCGCAAGAGCACAGACACTTCCTACACCAACTTGGTCCGACTCATGATCGTCGACGAGATCCACCTGTTGCACGATGACCGTGGTCCCGTGCTCGAAGCCATCATCTCACGTACGATTCGGCGCATGGAGCAGATGAGCGACCCTGTGCGTCTCGTCGGTCTCTCTGCCACGCTCCCCAACTACCAAGATGTAGCAACATTCCTACGTGTCAACCCCAAGTCTGGTCTCTTCTACTTTGAAGCCAACTATCGACCATGCCCACTCAAGCAGGAATACGTCGGAATCACCGAGAAGAAGGCCATCAAGCGTTTGTTGGTCTTGAACGAAGTCACCTACGAGAAAACGCTCGACCAGGCTGGCAAGAACCAGGTGCTCATCTTTGTGCACTCGCGCAAAGAGACTGCCAAGACGGCCAAGTTCATCCGAGACAAAGCAATGGAGGAAGAGACGCTCAATCGCTTCCTGCCTCCTTCGCCAGCAAGTCAGGAAGTATTGCGATCCGAGTTTGACAATGTGACCGATGGCGATCTCAAAGACGTCATGCCGTACGGTTTCGGTATCCACCACGCCGGTATGTCGCGACTTGATCGTGAGCTTGTGGAAGCTCTCTTTGCCGATGGTCATCTTCAAGTGCTTGTCTCGACGGCAACGCTCGCATGGGGTGTCAACTTGCCAGCACACACTGTCATCATCAAGGGTACTCAGATTTACAACCCAGAGAAGGGACGTTGGTGCGAGATCACGCCTCAGGACATGCTTCAGATGCTCGGACGTGCCGGACGACCGCAGTACGATACCTTTGGAGAAGGTATCATCATCACCAACCACTCCGAGTTGCAATACTACCTCAGTCTGCTCAACCAGCAGTTGCCAATCGAATCGCAACTCGTATCCAAGCTTGCCGACAACCTCAATGCCGAGATCGTCCTCGGCACCATCCGGAACCGAGACGAAGCAGTAGCCTGGCTCGGCTATACGTATCTCTATGTCCGAATGCTGCGCACGCCAACGCTGTACAGTGTCACCGCCGACTATGCAGAGGATGACCCTTTCCTCGAGCAGAAACGAGCGGACATCATTCACACTGCTGCTGCCTTGCTCGAGAAATGCGGCTTGCTACGCTACGAGCGTCGCACGGGCAACTTCACTTCGAACGAGCTTGGCCGAATCGCGTCGCATTACTACATTACGCACGACAGCATGTCGACCTACCACCAGCAGATTAAGCCCCAACTTGGTCTCATCGAGCTCTTCCGTATCTTTGCTCTCTCCAACGAGTTCCGTCACCAAGTCGTACGACAGGATGAGAAGCTTGAAGTTGCCAAACTGCTCGAGCGCGTGCCTGTGCCCATTAAGGAGTCAGCCGACGACCCTATTGCCAAGATCAATGTCCTACTGCAAGCATGGATTTCGCAGCTCAGGCTCGATGGGTACGTTCTTGCAGCTGATATGGTCTACGTCACGCAATCAGCAGGTCGAATTTTGCGTGCCATCTTCGAGATTTGTCTCAAGCGCGGATACGCAAGGTTGAGCCGCATGGCATTGGACCTATGCAAGATGGTCGAATCGCGTCAGTGGGGTTCCATGACTCCTTTGCGTCAGTTCCGTGGTGTGCCGGCCGACTTGATCCGCAGGCTGGAACGCAAAGAGTATCCTTGGAACAAGCTTCGCGACCTGGAGCCAAACGAGATCGGCGAGCTTATTGGTATTCCAAAAGCGGGACGACTCGTTCACAGACTCGTCCATCAGTTCCCGCGCCTGGAATTGCAAGCTTTCTTCCAACCTCTCACTCGCTCCTTGCTTCATGTTCAACTCACCATCACACCCGACTTCCAGTGGGACGAGAAAGTGCACGGCGGTGCACAGTCGTTCTGGATCATGGTGGAAGACGTCGATGCTGAGATCTTGCACTATCACGACCAGTTCCTGCTTCTGCGCAAGTATGCGGAAGAGGAGCACACCGTTTCGTTCACGATTCCCATGACGGAGCCGGTGCCGCCCAATTACTACATCAGCGTTGTCAGCGATCGTTGGCTGCACAGCGAAGTGAGGCTGCCCATCTCGTTCAAGAACTTGATCTTGCCAGAGAAGTTCCCGCCCCACACGCCACTGCTCGAATTGCAGCCGCAGCCTATCTCCGCACTCAACGACCGCGCTGCGGAAGAGCTGTACGCCAAATCATTCGATCACTTCAACAAGGTCCAGACGCAAACCTTCCACGCATTGTACGGCAGCGACGATACAGTTTTCATCGGTGCCCCTACCGGAAGTGGCAAGACGGTTTGCGCCGAGTTGGCCCTCTTGCGGCTCTGGAAGGACGAGGACGCAGGACGCGCCGTCTGCATCGTACCCTACGAGTCGATGGTTGCACCGCGCGTTGCGGAGTGGAAAGCCAAGTTCGGCAATTACCAGGACGGAAAGGAGGTCGTCGGACTCACTGGAGAGACGAGCGCCGATCTGCGTCTGCTCGAGATGGCCGACATTGTCATCTCTACCCCTGAACACTGGGATGTGCTGTCTCGCCGATGGCGTCAACGCAAGAACGTCCAAACGGTCTCTTTGTACATCTTTGACGAGATCCACATGATCGGGGACTGGCGCGTCGGCCCCACCTACGAGATCGTCGCTTCCCGAGCACGGTTTGTTGCAGCACAGACGCAGAATCCTACCCGCATGTTGGCCCTCAGTGTCCCGCTTGGTAACGCACGCGATCTCGGTGACTGGCTCGGTGCACCCAGTGGTAGCGTATTCAATTTCGCTCCCAGTGCACGCCAGACGCCGATGGAGGTGCATATCCAGACGTTCAATATTCCTCACTTCCCCTCGATGATGCTTGCCATGGCTAAACCGGCCTACCTTGCGATCATTGAGCATGCCCCTGACCAGCCAGTGATCGCGTTCGTACCGAGCAGAAAGCAAGCCAAGCTTACCGCAAACGACTTGTTGGCGTACGTCTTGGCCGATAGCGACCGAGATGATGGAGCAAGCGATGACGATGCTGGCGAATCGAGGTTCCTCAACATCGAGATGGAAGACTTGGAGCCGCACCTGCAGCGTGTACAGGATCGCGAATTGCGCGAACTCCTCGCTTCGGGTATTGCATACTACCACGAAGGGTTGACGAAGAATGATCGCCGTATCGTCGAACGCCTTTTCTCTGCTGACGCCATCCGCGTCGTCGTCGCGAGCAAGGAAACCGCCTGGAGCATCCCGCTCACTGCCCACCTTGTCCTCATCATGTCACTCCAAACGTACGAAGGCCGAGAACATCGATACGTCGACTATCCGCTCCCCGACCTACTGCAAATGGTAGGTCGCTGCACGGTCCCCAACGAATCCGGCACCTCTCGCTGCGTCCTCCTCTGCCAATCGACGCGCAAAGACTACTTCAAGAAATTCCTCGCCGAAGGCCTCCCCATCGAATCCAGTCTCACTTCGTACGCACAAGACTTTTTCAACGCCGAAATCGTCTCTCGCACCATCGACGACAAGCAAGCCGCCGTCGACATTCTCACTTGGACGCTCCTCTATCGTCGACTTCAACAAAACCCACAGAGCTACAACTGTCAGGGGAAAACGATGCAACATATCGGCGACTTTCTTTCGGAGCTGGTCGAGAACACGCTGGCGGATCTGGAGAACAGCAAATGCATCGCTATCGAGGACGAAATGGATGTGAGCCCGCTCAATCTGGGTATGATTGCGAGCTTCTACAATGTCAGCTACGTCACGGTTGACGTGTTCAACATGTCGTTGAAGGAGAGGACGAAGCTGAGGGGGGTGTTGGAGATTGTGAGCTCGGCGGCCGAGTTTGAAGATTTGCCGATAAGGCAGCATGAAGATGTGTTGCTGGGGAGGATTTACGATCGCTTACCGCTGAAACTGGATAAGTTGAATCTGCTCTCGCCGTATCATAAGGTGTTTATACTGCTGCAGGCGCATTTTGCGCGTCTGAGCTTGCCGGTGGATTTGGAGGCGGATCAAAAGCTAATCTTGGGTAAAGTGTTGACGTTGTTGGGGGCATGCGTGGATGTTATGTCGAGCAACGCGTTTTTGAATGCGATAGTGGCGATGGAGTTGAGTCAGATGGTGGTTCAGGCGGTTTGGGAGAAGGATTCGATTTTGCGTCAGGTGCCGTATTTCACACCGGCGACGATCGAGCGGTGTCGAGCGAAGGGTGTAGAGGATGTATTTGGGTTGTCGGATTTGTTGGCTGATTTGGGCGAGGAGGAGAGGGACGAGTTGTTAGGGTTGGAGGATAAGAGGCAGGTTGCGGCGGTGGCCAAGTTTGTCAACTCTTTCCCGTATGTCGAGTTGTCGTATACGATCGCTACCGAAGTGGAGGAGATCAACACTGCGGAACCCATCGCTGTACGCGTTCATCTGGAGAAGGATGATGAGGAGGAGGAGGAGGGAGATGAGAGCTTGGTTGTACAAAGTGCGTTCTATCCAACGCGGAAATTGGTCCAGTGGTGGGTGGTGATTGGAGATCCAGGCACGAGGAACTTGTTGGCGATCAAAAAGGTGACGATTCGTAAGACGCTCGATTTGGAACTTGAAATCTCTTTGCCTAAGCAAGGAAGATATGAAGGTTTAAAGATCTGGTTGGTATGCGACAGTTACTTGGGTGCAGATAGGGAAGTTGTCATGGAGCCTCTGGACGTCGCGCAGGGTCAAGAGGAGAGCGATGACGAAGACGAGGAGGACGATGAGGAGGAGGAGAGCGGAGAAGAGGCAGAGGAGTAGAGAACTAAACCTCGAGTTAGCTTGTCGAACAACGTTGCTGGAATATCAAACGTCTATAGATTCAGAACGAAACATGCTTTCTTTCTCGCCTGTTGTTCGTGTGAAAAGCTGTGCCGAGCTCGAATCTCAAGCCGGAACATTTGTCTTCAGAATGAGCATCGATGGTTTCCGCTTTGCTGTGCTTACAGTTCAAACACGAAAGACGCACATCGCTATCGTCAAACACCCACCGCATTGTCAACAGCAACGTGATTGATATGTATCTCTGCTAACTTGAATCGCCACACGACAGACAGAATCGGAGACGGAACTAACAGGTATCTTGACCAACGAAACAGGCTGCTTTGAGAACGAAAGTACTATTTACGACTGAAAAGGGAAGGAAAGAACAAAACACTTAGAAGCAAGAACAGATTGGGAGAGAGTGTGCGTTGGGTATTCGTGTGTGCTGACAATCTTTTCAAAAGAACGGAAGAAGGAAGAAACTGTGTGTGGGAATCACATGTAGACTTTCTTGATATCGCTTTCGTACTTCTTGATGATATCCTTCCTTGACAACTTTTGAGCTGCTGTCATTGCCAATTCCTCGGGAACCAAAATGACAGTTTGGAGTTGTTCCATCGTCTTGAATCCTGCCCTCTTGCCTACGCCGTTGACCTCGTCCTGAACCATTTTGGCCACTTTACGATCCTTGCAGAGTTCTTCAAGGTCGCCAGAGACTCCAAGGTTCTTGGCTGCTGCCGAAAGGTTGTCTTCCCGGGGGAAGATGATGGCCATAGGTTGCTTGGCGTCCGAGTGGGCGTGTACGCAAATGTTGGAGACAAGGTTGGAAGCCTTGTAGGTGGCTTCCAATCGTTCAATGGCAATGTATTCACCACCAGAGAGCTTGACGAGGTTCTTCTTTCGGTCAATGATTTGCAACGATCCGTCGGGGTTCCACTGTCCAACGTCTCCAGTCAAGAACCAGCCATCCTCGAACGACTCCTTGTTGATGTCGTCACGCTTGAAGTAACCGCTGGTCACGGCAGGGCCGCGAATAAGCACTTCACCCTGAGGAGGGTCATTGGTGGCAAAGTAACCGGCATCAGGAACATCGCGGAGCTTGCATTCGATAGCAGGTACAATACCACCGGAAGTGCCGTACTTGTAGAACTCGGGTGTGAGAATGGAGGTCATACCACACGACTCGGTCATACCATAACCCTGCAGCAAGCTGACAAGCGACGTGTTGAGGAACTCCTGCGTGTCCCTGGAAAGAGCGGCACCACCGGAAAGCGCAAAGCGAAGACGACCACCAGTCTGTTCCTTGACCTGCTTGAAAACGACGGCATCAACCACAGAAGAGAGGATGGGGATGTTGTTCTTTTTGATGGTAAGAGCGCCGTTGAAGAGCGTCTTCTTGAGCGAGCCACCCTGATTGACCTTGGAGACGATACCTTTGCGGATGAGCTCCCACACGGCGGGAACGCCGACCAAGACAGTTGGCCTGAAAGCCTTGATGTCACCATCGCATTTTCGCACCGAAGCCTGTGTGAGCGTCTTGACCTTACCGTAACCCATTGTGACACCGACGTAGATCATGGTGCACTCGACGATGAATTCGAGAATGTGGGCCAACGGCAGATAGGCAAGGAAAGTGTCGTCGCCCGAGAGAAGGTCGCCGACGTGCAGCTGAACGGCACCGATGGCAGCGACAAGGTTGCCGTGGGTGAGAACGACACCCTTGGGAGCGCCAGTGGATCCGGAAGTGTACATGATGCAAGCAACATCGTCTCGGGTGGGGAGATGAGGCTCAGCTACGTTGGCCTTACCGTCGGTCAGGAGCTCGTCAAGAGTGAGGAGCTTTCCTTGACGGGACTCGACCACCTCACGGATCTTGGCGAGATCCTTGTCGGACGGCTTGCCATCGTAGATGACGTATTTGACGGTCTCGGTCTTGCCGATGACATTTCCAAGCGTGGAAAGGAGCTCTGCGTTTGTGAAGATACCGACGACTTCTGGCTCGTTGAGCGAGTGCTCAAGACCCTCCTCGCCGAGGGTTTCGTAGGCAGTGCAGAATGGAATGTTCTGACGGAAACAAGCGTGTGCCATGTTCTGCCAGTTGATACTGCGGTGGAAGAAAGAGGAGACGGGAGAGAAGAGAGTGAAGATTGTCAGTTTAAATGTCGCGCTTATTTGCATGTTCCTATGCTAGATTGCACTGCGGCCTCCTCGTCGCACCGCAGAACGCCTGGCAAGGCTGCCTTGCAGCGAATCACCCTTGTACCGCCTGAGGCAGGCAGCAAATGACGAAGGACTGCTGGAATGCAGAAAGCAGATGCAGAGTGCCGCGGCCAAGTGCGAACACAGCGATTGCCAGAGATGTACTTACGCTGTTGCTGCATAAATGTTGAAGTGGGTATTCTTCGACAAGCCAAGGTTGGCGAGACCGCTCGAGGCGTGCTGAATGCGCTCTTCAAACTCCCTGTAGGTGATGTACTTAAAGTCGGAGAGCTCGTAGTAGGACCAGGTCTTCATTTCCTTGACGTCTTTGCCTTCGACCTTCTTCGTGACTTCCTTCTTCTCCTCGTGCATTCGGACGACGTCTCGCCAGCCCATGATGGGGTGGTTAGGGAAGCCTGTTTGGAGCAAGAATGCAGCGCAGCGGTGAAAGGGACGCATGAAAAGCAAAACGGAAAGAAGAGTTTGTCAGATTGGTTTGCTTCCGCATACGCGCAAGGAGACAAATGCATCTGCAGCGGAACCACAGCGCATACCGTCAAAATTTGTTCGGTGTCAACTCACGCTTGTAGGAGGCGAGGAGGACATCGGCCATGGAGTTGATGCCCTCTGCGGGACGCTCGAGAAGCTTGTTAGGCGCCCTGTAAGAACGCCTGATCTTGGTCTCGCCCTTGTTGGCGGGTGTGTCGATTTCGACACTGGCGATACGAGGCATGTTTGCTGCTGCTGCTGATGCTGATGCTACGACGGATCAGATGTGGAGTCGGGATGGTGTGGGTGCAAGGTGTGATCGTGACTGCAAAGTGTGAAGAGAGAGATGCTGGGTGAATCGATGATGAAGGTGGAAGAGGATGATATCGTTTGCCACCTATCAGAGGATGATGATGAGAGAGGAAGGCAAAGATGAAAGATGGGCTCAGGATGGATAAGTCAAAAGTACGTGAGCCAAGATTCGATGCGTGGCCATGACGGGTTAACTCTTGGTCATTCACTCTGGTCACTCCTAAATTTACTTCAGAGAGCTAATCAATCTCAGACAACTTTGGTGTGCTCGCTCGCTCGCTTGTTTCAAAAGGAGGTCCCGCCCGCGTTGCCAACCAAGGACCAGCAGCAGCAGCAGCAGCAGCAGCAGCAGCAGCAGCAGCAGCATCAAATGCAACCGCCGCACAATTCAGGTCAGGAGAGTTGCGGTAACGGCAGAGGCTGCAGCGCTGAGTTCGGATAGCTGCGCCGGAGAGAGCCAGAGAGACACACACACGGTTTCCTGGTTTCCTGCAGATGCTTGACGCTCCACCCGCTCACCACTCACCTTGGCGCGGTGCGTCGTCAAGAATTGAGTCGAGTTGGAATTGAAATTCCGTCGGTGGTGCACCGTGCTCTTTTCTTTTTTTTGCTCATTTTGGCTGCGTGGGGCCCAAAAATGTTGAGTGAGGAGAGAGCGGAGAGAAACGAGAGATGATCAGCATCAGAGTGACGTTGTTCTCCTTGTCCTTGTCCCTTTTTTGCTTTTTGTCTTAAATTGAAATTTTCCGATTCCAAATCACATCCTTATTAATAAGAAAAAAGCGCAAGAGTGGATCTGGAGTGATGAAATTTCATCGATTAAATTTGCTTGTTCGGTTGTTGCTCACTTGCTGACCGGGGCTGGCCCCAAGCGGCGGTCATTTGTTAGCCGGCCTCGCCCCCAAGAAATTTCCCATCTCACTCGAGAATTTAGGAAAAAAATGACGCTCGGTCCTGCCTCGCTCGCTTTTCCTTACTTCGCTTAGCAAGGTGGTGAGGCCCAGACGAGCAATTTCACGCGTGTGTGTGTGTGTGCGGAGAAAGGGCCCGTCCACCTCCAACCGCGCAAAGTGGGGGTGGATGTGGAGAAGTGCCACTCAAAAGCCGTGGACTTCTGTGACCTGTGACCTGTGACTTGTGACCATTGCCTTGTGACGTGGGAGCGTGAGCGTGAGTGTACAAGCCGCTCCGAATTGACTGCTTTCCTGCGCACCGTGTTCGGTTGCACTTGCAAAGTCTAGACGCTTCCGCAAGCCTTGCTGCTGCTGCTACGCCATGCTATGCCGAGCTAAATACTATGCAATGATATATGCTAAGCCTAATTCTTGGCCTTGACCCGATGTTGCCCCGCCACGCCGTATCTCGAATCTGCCTGTCTTCAGATTCAGCTCAACTGCGCGCACCCAGTGCCCAATTACATGCAGCAGCGGTCTTGGCGAACTACCACATACCCTATCGATACATGTGCATTATGCATCCCTTGCTTAAACGAAAGAAGTCGGTCACGCCCGGAAGCGACATGTGACAGGCGCACGCTCGTGTTGGCTTCTCTTGCAGCAGCTCTAGCTTCCGTCGGCTCTTGCGTCCACCAACTACTGTTGCAAGAAACGAATCTGTGTGAGTGTATGTCTCTGGGTTTGAGACTCTTAGAGATCCTGAGTCTTATTTTGAACATGCTTGCTGCCGAACGGCTTCGTCGTCTGGACCATTGTTCTCCTCCCCTTTTGCCAACTCGGATACGGCTATCGATGAGATCACACGCCACTCGTGCCGAGGTCAACTCCCCGCACCGGAACCACCCCCCATCTTGTCGTCACTTTCGATTTACATCTTGATACGATATCGAACCATCAAAAGACGAAAAAAACGAAACTTCATGCAACGCGCACCATATTCGCATCCCGAAAACCAGGAAAAATTCCCCATCTCAAACCCGGTCATGTATGCTGCAGATCCGCTGCAGATTCCCAAGTATCCGGTGCTCCAATCACGCTGCCGTTGACTCGTTATGGTGGGGTTGGAAGCGGCAATTGGTGCTCTTCTTAACCGACATCTCGTTCTTAGTCGCAATGCTACGCGGTGAAAGATTGACCCGCTGCAAACCCCAAACACCTGAACAAAAATAAAGATCTCTCCGTCTCTCCCTCGAAGCGAGGCGGGGTTTCACATCGTGGCTGATGTTCTCTCTCCCGGCCACACCTGCCCCTCTCCCCCTCGCTCGCTCGCTCGCTCTTCATCCCGTGACAAGTGCTCAGGCACCCGTCGCTTTCTTTTGGTCTCGGAAGCGAAAGCTATAACATTTTAAGGCTCTTCTACGCTGCACGCGCTTAACAGTAGCAGGCAGCAGATCAGGTGGTCACCCCCTCCTTTGTTTCACGTCATTTTTCTGACGTTCTAGCGTAGAGCTGCTACCGCTACCGCCCGCGCTCGTTCCCTCTTCTGACCCAATCATGTGAAGCAAAGAAACGCTTTGGCCCTGGGCAGCGATGCAAGTCCTGCCGGCTACTGCACGTCTATTGGGGTAGGCCTCTAGAGAAGGCCTCTGGCCAATCAAAACGTCATGACCTCTGCCTTGCCGAAGTGGAACCCAGACGAGATCCGTGCCCGTCAGAACCTTCTGTCTGCGGGGCCCAGACCCACACAACCTGAGGTAATGTGCGTCGCTACCCTATGCCGGAAGACACATAAGCGCGACCACCTGACGTTATCAGCAGCCCACGCTACCGCTAGCTTCTACAGAGAAACTTGGCTTGACGTGGCTTACTCTACACTGCCGCTCCCGGTGCCGGCAAGACCGGTCCCAACTACCCCTGGACGCTGGACGATATCAACGGGATCTTTTGAGCACCTTGCATAGCTGCTGCGGGTCGGGACCGTGAGAGCGTGATGCTTGGCACCAAGTGGCTTCTGTATCGTAGAACAATGAAAATATGCACCTTGTGCTGCAGAAGCGGTGAAATTCGAAACCTTACCCAAGAACATTGCCCCGCTTTTCTAGACCATCATCTCGACCTTTGCCTTCGTTGGGAATCGTCATTGACCATGACAACATCTTGATCTCCTCTTTTCGATACGAATAGCAGGCGAGGACTTGCACATTTGAGCAAACTTGCTAATCAGGCTTGACGAGCGTGCTATGCACAGCTTGGAGTCTATTGCTGAAGTTTTTGGTATCGGAGCTGTTACACTCACATTCAGCAACATGAGGAAAGAAAAGACAGATCTTTTGCCGTACGATAAAACTGCAACACCTCCACGAAGAGCAACAGCGCGCCTGCGTCGCGACGTCCACTTTCCGTACTTTGCGCCCTTTCCAAAAGCTTCGCTTGTTTCTTCCCAAGGGTCCTCTCCTCTTGAAATCTGTGCGACACGGACCCACAACCATATCTGCGCACACACGAAGTTACACCATCATCGTAACACTTTTTCTTGTTTGACACGATCGTACGACCACGCTTCGCTTCAAGTCCTCTTCTCCCCCTTTTCAACTATTCCTTTTGACTCGCCATTTCCTGCACACGTTACCTGAAGCGCACTCGCACACCTCGCTAGGATCCCCTCGAAACGGTCAAAGTAGCCATCGTTGCTCCCTCGCGTAACTCTACTGGACACTATCGCTTTCAATACCGCCCAAAAACCTACGCGTACACCCGCTTATAAGGCGAAAACCCTGAGGGAACGCAACGATGCTCTACACGGAATCCGAAAGAGTACTCTGCTTCCACGGTCCGCTCATCTACTCTGCCAAGGTGCTCAAAGCTGAAAAGTGGACAGGGGATGACAATGCTACGGGTCAAGTAGGTCCTCATTACCGCGTTCACTATGATGGATGGAAGAAGACGTGGGATGAGTGGGTGCCGGAGACGAGATTGTTGAAGTATAACGAGGAGAATTTGGCGCGTAAGGTGACGCTGGAGGAGGCTGCGAAGGCTGGGTCCCTCTCTTCTAGCGGAGGGGGAGGGGCAGGGGGAGGGGATAAGGCGTCTTCTTCTTCTTCTACCGGCGTTGGTAGCGGTAGCGGGGGAAGCGGGAGGAGGGGTAGGGATAGCGATGTGCACTCCACCGATCGCAAGACTTCCACCACCGGTGGGAGCGCTAGAGGCACCAAGAGGGGCCGAGAAACCATCGAAGCAGAGGAAGACTTCCTCAAACGACCTGAAGTCAAAATTTCCCTACCCGACGAACTCAAGTTACAACTCGTAGACGATTGGGAATCCATCACCAAAAACTCCCTCCTCGTTCCCCTCCCGCGCAAACCCTGCGTCTCGACCATCCTCGAAGACTACCGTAAACACTACCTCTCCTCCTCCTCCTCCTCTTCCTCTTCTTCTTCGGGGAAAGTCAAACGCTCACCTCAGGTAGTAGACGAAGTGCTGAAAGGGTTAAAGCTGTATTTTGACCGATCGCTGGGTCAGAATTTGCTGTACCGATTCGAACGGGCACAGTATGTAGAATACCGCAAAAAGAACGGTCCAAAGATGGGCGATGGTGACGTAGGCAATGCTTCGGCTAGAGCAGGGAATGGGAGCATGGGTGGAGATATGGAACCGAGCGATGTGTATGGAGCTGAACATTTGTTGCGATTGTTCGTCAATTTGCCCATGATCATTGTTCACACGAGCATGGATGTCGAAAGTATTGGGTTGTTGAAGGAGCATTTGGGCGAGTTCTTGTCGTAAGTATACCACTTCTCTCATGATAGAAACAGGAAAAAGAGAGAAGCAAGATTACTGACAATCCCCTTCACATCCTTGCTTCGAACCACACAGCTATATTGCCAGGGAAAAACACCGCCTCTTTGTACGAGAATACGAAGCCGCTTCACCAGCTTACCACCGCATCAGCTCAACATAGAAGTCGCTTCTCTCCGACAGTCAACCTCTTGTAATACCACACATTCGCAAACTCAGACGCTGGGCTTCATTGTCAATGCATTGTCCGATGAGAAGAGAACGTAGAACACATCAGAAAGTAGCAGAGGGACAGTGGATGCGAGACGATCGTCGGGCAGTCGTCATCCGTCCGATATGGCTTGCCGAAACTCGCTGTTCATAAGGCACGCTGCAGCGCGAAGGAATCACTGGGCGGTGATCAGGGTTGGAGACTACGACCCAGTCAGCGGCTGGCTTGGATTCCATGTCAACGCGGACGTCGTCAGAATGGTCGAACGCTTCCCTGTCTCGATCAGGCTGTGGGAATCTTCTTCGAAGCTGAGCCTGTTGGAGAAGGATGTATCAAAGTCTGTCAGTCATCCCTGCCGATGAGGTTCATGGAAGCGAGTGCACCAACTCACAAAAACAAAGAAACAAGGTCGCAAACAACCTCTAATGACCATCGACAGCAGCACCGACGCCGAAAGAATAGCTTTGACCACTGGAGCGCATGCCGTAACGAAGGCCTTCAACTTGAGCGACAACGGCCAGAACAGTAGCATCCAGCGGAAGTATCGCCAAGCCGTTACTGTTTCGAAGAGCGACGATGTTGATAATCAGTCCTGACGATTCTTTTCGCAATTGCCCTCGACAGTGATGGGTACGTACCATTGCCAAGACCGAGGCCAGACCACCGTTCAAACTCGCCCAAGGACCATATCACCACTCGCTCAATGATGAAGTACACACCGCCCAACAGCGACGAAGTGGAATGCTGTGATCTGAGGATCGTGCCCAGCTCGGTGTGAGTCTCGTTCATGTCCTTGTTGAGAACTCGCAAGTTGGTCTGAAGCTCACGAAGCGCATTGAGCTGTTCATTGAGCTGCTCGTTGTGCAGCTGCTGACGTGTGACCATACCTTGCGAGGCTGAGGTTAGGGCAGATACTAGACCGTGCTGCTCTTGAAGCGTACCTCGAAGGCCGTCGGTGTGCAAAGCGAGCATCGTAGCCAATTGCTGCATGGTGTCCAAAGGCGCTGCAAAGTCGGATACCAACGCCTTCGTAGCACTGCTGAGATGTTCGTGAAGTGCTCGCTCCGTGTGATCGTTGTAGTGGATCATCGATCGTTGGAGCCGGGCAGAAAGCTGAGGCAAATTATGAACGTCAGCTTGTTTGCAGTCACTTGCTGCGTTCGTCATGTCAACCATGCTCACCTCGTGTAGAAGCTCCTCAGAGTACTGTCGGGTCGCTTCGGAGTACTGTTGCATAACCGATACCGCAGCCTGCTGCAGGTAAGGCTGTTCAATCAAATGAGAGAGGTACGCATCAGCAAGCGTCAACATTCCATCGTTTGTGGGCGACATTGCACTTACCTCGATATTGTGAATATACTGGACCAGTTGCTGATCGTTCTGGCTGTTTCGCTCAAGCACAGAGCTGATGTCATCGAGAAGGATCTGTAAGAAGAATTAAATCGTATGGTGTAGTCAAGTTACGATGTCAGCGAGAAACGGCCTCGAGGCGAATAGCTGCTCCCTGTGATCCCAGCACTCACTTTCAGGTCATCTCGCATCTGATCGTGAGCGAGAGAAAGATTATGCAGCCAAGTCTGCCGCTCGTTCCGCTCGGCGTCGTTGGCTTCAGCAGCATTACGTGAATACTGATGCAACATTTTCAAGAGTTCGATCTTCTCCTTCGTCGCAGTCTTGTATATCTTCCGAGCTCGGTCTGAGTTAGAATAGTCAAAGGTCTGGAGTCAATGACAGACTTGCCACTTCGATCTGCCTCGCGGGGTGGAGTGCGTCAACGTACCGATACTCTTCCATCGCTGCATAGCAAAGCACATTTGTGGGATCTCTCGAAGGTAGCCTGCGTAGCTGGACCAGTGTCGAGTGCTCCTGGATAGCGCCCTGCGATCCCAAGTAGCAGATATGAAGCCGTGTTAGCCCTTGACTTGTGTGCGAACACAACCAAAGCTTTGCGAACTTACTCGACACATGAAGTCAACGAAGCAACATCCGCTTTAGATCCTGCTTCGGCAGTTCGTTGACTGTTATCGCATTCCCAGGGTACGCTTTGGCCGGATGCTCGCAAATCGCAGAGGGTCAGCAGCACCGAAGCTGATTTCAAGAAGACAAATAGTGTCAGCAGTCGAATGACTTCGCCATCTGTAATGCTGGCCAACGAAGAATGACCCACCTAGCATCCGCTCATTTGGGCCCATATCTGACTCGCGAGCGCATCCAACTTTGACTTGGTCATAGATGGCAGCGTAACATGCCTGACCCTTTGGCTCTGGCTCAAGTAGAGAATCTGCTAAAGTCAAGTAGTGGCGTGAGTGTTTCGTTCCGTGTCAACCGCTGGGGTGGTCTCTGCTTACCTGAGCTGCTGAAGGCTGCTTGTCGCTGTTGCAGGGTGATGTTGAGCAAATCTAACTCGATTTTCGATGACGGTGGGGTTGATTGCGAAGTTCGCAGCTCGGGTCTATCGAGGCTTGGCAGCCCGAAGACCTCGGAAAGGACCCAAATGAGGATACACCAAGCCGCTCGCATCGTGAAGACTTCGAGTGCAATCGATCAAGGGTACGTCTTCGGATGAACCGAAGCTGCAAATATACACAGAGAGGATAGGAAAGGTGGCTATGGGGTCATGACGACGGGTTCGACTGCAGTTGAAGTTGAGGCAGTTGCTTATATGGAAAGAGCGATAAGCTAGGCTCAGCCACTTGCTAGACTGAGCCGCGACAGACACACTGTGGCTGATCAGAAAAGTCCATGAGATCGCCAAGGCCGAAATGTGATTCTCGCCGAAGACACACTACATGGTCAAAACAGGTCGAGGCCGAAAGAGCACTCTGGCCAAGGCTCGGAACATCCGGAATTGCTTGCTCGGGCCATGTCAAGACTGCAGGTGAAAGTGAATGAGAATGAGTGGAGCTTCTGGCAAAGCAAGCTCTGGGGGTTTGGAATGGCTGATCTAGCTAGCCAGCTGAAGCGAATCAGGAACGGATGGGCCGATGTCAAAAAGGCAATCACTCCAGGAAGCGTCACGCAAGCTTTGGCTCAAAGTTCATGTGCCGAGATCGTGGCTATTATTGCAAGAGAGAGGAACGTGTGACTTATGGCAGAAATCGCTAAGAAAACAGAAGTGTGCTGAAACAGAGGAAGCGAAGGATTGGCCAAGAGGGCGTTGAGACGAGTGGAGCAAGTGATGCGCCGTTTGACAGCTGACCAAAACCGCTTCCCCGTCTAACTGGCCACGCGCCAATCTTCCTAGTTTCGCAACGAGAAACCCTTCTTCTTGGTCGAAGCCTGCGAGACCTTTTCGGGTGTGAGCGGACGGCCACTCTCGAGTCGGCGGCGCTTGTCTTCGAGCTCTTGCCTCTGCTTCTCCAATGCGTCGCGCATCTCGCGGTGACGAGCATACAACTCCTCCTCGCTCTGCTTGAGCTTGGCTTCCTTCTCTGCAACTTTTTGTTGGAAAACAAGCTTCATCTCGTTCTCCATCTTCCTCAATCTTGCCTCGTGAATCGCGCGCTCCTCGGCCATCTTGGCTGCTGGGTTCACCTCCTTGAATACCGAGTGATCCTGTGTGACGCCCATCGAGGCCAGCTTCTCGCTACGGTACTTCTCGTAAAGCACATTGTTGGTGTGCTCCTTGAGCTCCTCCATGTGTGTGTGGATAAGCATCTGTCGCAATTTGACAAAGTCGCAGTGCTCCTCGTTGTCCACCTCAATCACACCCCATGGGTAGGCTCGGCCACGTACGCGTCGTCCATCTGGAGTGTCAATCTCGGTGTTGGAACCAACGACCGCAAAAGGCACCTTGCCCTTGATTTCCTGGATCTCGAGAAGTGTCTCCTCGTCCTCGTTCTCGTAAATAGGTGCGTGGAAGATTTCGATCTGGTGGTGTGCAATGTCGTTGAGGATTCGCTGCTTGAATTGAACGATTTCCTCGTCAGTCAGGGTATCAGACTTGGCAATGACGGGGATGAGGTTGACCTTCTGGTGCAATCGTCGCATGAACTCGATGTCGATGGGTTTCAAGCTGTGACCCGTGGGCTGAACAAAGTAGATGCAGGCGTGAACACGGTTGTCGACGAGTTTGTTGCGGTTGACGCGGTTCTCCTGCTCCAGGTAGTTGTCGAAACGCGATTCGATATTGTCAACGATTGGCTTCCAGCTGTAGTCAAAAGGTGCAAGATGCGGGGGAGCAATGCAGGAGTCAGTCTTGTGCCCAAGATTTAGCGAAGAAGAAGCCAGGACTTCTCTTGCAAGTGGTCCAAGCTAATTGCTACATACCTTTCGTCGTTGTTGATGTAGTCACCGAAACCAGGAGTGTCGACGACGTTGAGTCTCAAGCGAACACCATTCTCCTCGATATCTGTGCGGGAGATGAGCCGGTGCAGACGTCAAATGAAGCAGAAGCAAGATGTCAGTAAAAAGAGGCTCCGACGAAAGCTTAGCAAACTTCCGCTGTTCACATCATCGCGTCGTCCACTTACCAGAGCTGATCGATTCGATGGCCACCGTCTTTGGTCGCTCCTGGTGCGGAGGTGGTACCTCCTTGCGAGGGTAGAGCGTAGTGTTGAACAGAGTGTTAATCAGTGTCGACTTGCCCAGACCCGACTCGCCGACGACCATAGCAGTGAAGTTGAATCCTTTTCGCACGCTTTTACGGTGAACCTGGTTGGGAAGGTTGGCGAAACCGACGTAGCCGGTCAGCTTCTTGCGGCCCGCAGCGATGGCCGAGGCGGCACCGCCGCCATTCTGCGATGGAGCGTAAGTCTCAACTTCGCTCATGATGACCGAGTACTAGATGCGGATGTAGAGTCGTAGGGTGGTCGTATGTGCGGATACTTGTGTGCACGAAGGACGAGATGATGCTGATGTTCTCGAGAAAGCGCGATATTTGTGGGAGCTGAGAGAGAAGATTGCGCAGCGATCAACGGATTGACCCGGTCTTCGGAGGAAGAAGCTGTCAATGCGCAATGGTGAGCCGAGGTGAGCTGCGGATGCTGTGCGCGTGCGAGAATGAGATACAATGGTTGTATAGCACCTTGAGAGCGTGAAGGTCGTTATCAGCGAGGCGGTGAGGTATCCGAAGCGATGACAAGCTATCGAATGTGAATAGGATCGGAACTGTGCGAGGTTCGGATGAGGAAGGATGAAAGGGTGGATGCAGCTTGGAAGCAATGCGCTGGACGGTGAGAGACACACACACACGCACAACTGCGCGAAATAATCGGAAGGTCCAAGCGGTGCTGCTTCGACTTGGTGAGTAGATCTCAGACACACACAGGCGTAGCCAGCGCAAGGCAGGCAGGCAAGCAAGCAGGCAGCCGAGCCAGCCAAATCAAAGCAGGAGTCGATGCGATGCGCACGCACACTTGCTGCAAACGCACAGCCAGCCAGCCAGCCAGCCAGCCAGCCAGGCGAGACTCAAGCTTCCACCCAGCAAGCGCGGAATCGAGCTAAGGTAGAAAGAGTGACTTCTGAGTTGAATTTCTCGATGTGCGTCGATTTCAAGGAGAGAAAGGGTGCCACGGAGAGAGAGTAAGCGAGGCGAGGAAATGCGTGTGCGTGTTGCGTTTGGGAAAGCAAGGGCGCAGAAGGGCGCGAAGTGTGTGTGTTTCAACCTTTGTATTCAACTCTGGACAAGCGCGAATATCGACTGTTATTTGGCCTTCAAAAGCGTAAGCTTCGATGAATTTAATCCAATCGACTCGAATCGCGCTAAGAGAGGATGTTCAAGCGCCGATTCTCTCAAGCTTCTTCTTCTTCCTCTTCGACTTCTGAGCAGCAGCAACTGTGACGTTGAGCACGCATCGAGCTGGCATTGACGTGCAATCGGCACACATTCTCGCCAAGGGTCTGAGATCTCATCCGCCTTTCTGCGAGCTTGTTTGCACTGTAGCTATAGCTCGACTTGACACCGAGTTGAGCTTGATTTGGCTTGATTAGACGCTCTTCTTGCTCTTTGCTTGGTACGATCATCTCTGCACACAGACCGCTAAAGCATTCCTCAATACCGCGAGGGTTGTTCAGCTCGCAACATGCTCTTTCTGGACTCAAAGATCGAAACGTTCTCCGGGATCTGACTCTGCTGCAGCGACTCCATGCCTTGATCTCTTTACAGTATGCTTAACTATCCGTGCACGACAAGAAGAAGTACAGGAAGCCTAAATTTCGTGTGTCTGTCTAGTCCATGTTAGAGCTGAGTTCAACAACAGCAGCTCCACCTTCTTCGGCCACAGGAAGAGCAAAGCAGGATGTAACGGCTCGGACACGGCCGACAACGCTCGATTGGAGATCCTGCGTGTTCGCATCGGATCTTTCACTTCTTCGAATTCTGGTCAATGCGCAGAGATAGGTAGAGACGTGGCACACAAGGGAACGTGTTTGAAGCAGCAGCGCGTCCGTCTGCTTGTCACTCTGTGCAAAGGTTCTTCTAAAATCGATTCTATGGAAGTGGCAGAGCGACAAGGAAGCGGACAGATGGAAAAAGTTGAATTTTGTGAAATTGCTGCTGTAAGAAGATTTTCACGCGTGCATGGCTGAGGGTCTACTGCAGAGAAATTTTGGGACCCTTTGGAACGACAGGCTTGCCTGTCCAACAGGAAGATCTTCGCAGCAGAGTGTTCTCAGTGCATTCTCGCTCTAGGTCACAGAGCACTGCTGCAAGTGTGTGGCGGCGGCAAACGTGCACAGACAGCTTTTGCTGGTGTTGGCAGCTGCACAGAGGCATTTGAGCCCTGTCAAGCGAATTTTTGCACTTTGCACTTTGCAACACCTGATTTTTCGTTTCTTCCAGACTGGACAGACACAGGGCCCAAGCTCCTTGTTCTTGCTGCCACTTGCCGCTGCTGTGTAGAGTTCAAGACGCTCTTTCTTTACTGTGCGGCTACACCTTCGTCAACGTGTGAGAGATACTTGAACCCGACAAGACCATGCCACCTCTTCCTTCTTCACCACACCATCCTTTTCCCCACAACCCATCCCATCCCCACCTTTCTTCCATATACACAATGCCCAACTACAAGGTACGTTCTCGCCAAAGCACATTGCAAAGTCTTTTTCTCATACACGCGTCTCATCAATGAGTCTCACGGTGCTAGAATGGATCTTAGCAGGTTAAAGGTGAGCAACAGCTGACTCACTTCCTACTTCCATTTTTCGCTCTGATATCAATGCTTCACAGGTTGCCGATATCTCGCTTGCCGCTTTCGGTCGCAAGGAGATCGAGATCGCCGAGGGTGAGATGCCCGGTCTCATGGCTCTCCGTACCAAGTACGGCTCTGAGCAGCCCCTCAAGGGCGCCCGCATCGCCGGTTCGCTCCACATGACCATCCAGACTGCCGTCCTTATCGAGACTCTCGTTGCTCTCGGTGCTCAGGTCACTTGGGCTTCGTGCAACATCTTCTCCACCCAGGACCACGCCGCTGCTGCCATCGCCGCTACCGGTGTCCCCGTCTTCGCCTGGAAGGGTGAGACCGAGGAGGAGTACGACTGGTGTCTCGAGCAGACCCTCACCGCTCACCCCGAGGGCCCCAACATGATCCTCGATGACGGTGGAGACCTTACCTGGTTGGTTCACGACAAGTTCCCCAAGCTTCTCGACCAGATCAAGGGTGTTTCCGAGGAGACCACCACCGGTGTTCACATCCTTTACTCAGCCATGAAGAAGGGTACCCTCAAGCTCCCCGCCATCAACGTCAACGACTCGGTCACCAAGTCCAAGTTCGACAACTACTACGGATGCCGTGAGTCGCTCGTTGACGGTATCAAGCGTGCCACCGATGTCATGCTTGGCGGTAAGGTCGCCATCGTTGCCGGTTTCGGTGATGTCGGAAAGGGTTGCGCCGAGTCGCTCCGTGGTTACGGTTCGCGTGTCATTGTCACCGAGATCGACCCCATCAACGCTCTCCAGGCCTCCATGGCTGGTTACCAGGTCGACACCATGGACGACTGTGCCCACCTCGCCGACATTTTCGTCACCACCACCGGTTGCCGTGACATCATCACCGGCAAGCACTTTGAGGCCATGAAGGACGATGCCATCGTCTGCAACATTGGTCACTTCGACATTGAGATCGACGTTGCCTGGCTCAAGGCCAACGCTGCCAGCGTTGTCAACATCAAGCCCCAGGTCGACCGATACACCCTCAAGAACGGCAAGCGCATCATTCTCCTTGCCGAGGGCCGTCTCGTCAACCTTGGCTGTGCCACTGGTCACCCCTCTTTCATCATGTCGGCTTCGTTCTGCAACCAGACGCTTGCCCAGATCGCTCTCTGGAACGACAAGGAGGGCCAGTACAAGCGTGGTGAGGTTTACATGCTCCCCAAGGAGCTCGACGAGGAGGTCGCTCTTGCCCACCTTGGCCGTCTCAACGTTAAGCTTACCAAGCTCAGCAAGGTCCAGGCCGACTACCTCGACCTTCCCGTCGACGGCCCTTACAAGCGTGACACCTACAGGTACTAAGCGTTTGCGCTACATTCTGCGCAGCTGCAACTTTGCCGCAAGCTCCTGGACCGTCTCTCGGCTGATTGACGGTGTGATGAGCTAGGGATGTTGGTACCTTTTCTCGTGCTTGTTTCTTCTTCGGTTCTGCTTTCGAGGTTTCTTCTTTTTTCCGTGCATTTTCTTCTCTCCCTGCAAGAGTCGATATAGACTCACTGTAACAGTACTCAACGGGCTAATTTTCCACCGCACAATCACTTGCGCCATGTTCGCAACCGCTCCTACCCTCTCTATTGGTTCTTCCCCGCAAAAAGCTTTCTGCTTGCATCCCTTTCCGACAAGGAAGGATGTGGAGCCATATCTAGCAAAGGACCTTCATCCCTACCAGTTCGGTCTGCTTCTCGTTCCCGTAAACACAATACATTTTCACTATAGTCGTGTCAGCAATGCATCATATTCCCCCGGCCTTCTCAACAAGGTCACATTCATAATACTTCTCAGGTCTTTTTTAGATCGCCGTGTGTTTCTTGGAGCCTGAGCTTGAGTGTCTTCGAAGAGTGGTATATCTGCATCGCGGACAAAGGAGCCGTCGAACACAAGTACCGCTGCCGCTCCAAGATCGTTTGTGGCGCTATGCCATTCGCTGTTTGACATTCGGAAGCCTCTCTACCGACAGGTATCAGTGAGTGGATCTTCGGACCAACCGAAAAAAAAGGGTCAAAAGAAAACCGAGACCGCGTGATCTGAGCGAGCTGCGCTTCCAACCAACAATTCACCGTGCGTCTGCACCTTTCCTTTGGATTTTATCTTTCTGTCTGCCGGTGAAATGCGCGGTCACAAATTTGAGAGTGAGAAAAGAAAGAGGCAGAAGGCCGCAGAGTCGGAAGAGCGTCATGCGTGTTGCTCTTCCTGTCTATGGCCGATCGGTCAAGCCGTCCAGCCAACCAACCAAGCTCTTCCTCTCTATCTCTTCAAGTCGCTGAGTTCTTGCATCTGCCTCTGTCTCCCTCTTGCAGTCACTCCAATACAACAGAAGAGCTTCTCCCCTAGACGCTCTTTCAAATAGATGATAGTCGGATTCAAGAGACTCCCTTCATCTCTTCTCACCACCAACCTCTCAACACGAACCTTTCGAGTGGCTAACCTCCACACGTCCGCTGCTGTGTCTGCTATCGGCGCATCAACATCTCCCAATCTGTCGCCCAACTCTTTCTCTTCAAGCCTGTCCTCCCGAGGCAACTTGCTTCAGTCCTCACGTAACAGCTCGGGCCTTCGATTCTCTGGTCCTCAGAATCAAGCCTTTGGTCTTCAACATCTGAATAACACACACTCTCGATCCGCCTCCACTACTGCTAGTAACGACGACGAAATGGGTGCCATCGCAACAGGAAGGGTCGACACCACCAAGCGTGTCCAGGCTTTGCGTGAGCTTATGACCAAGCATGGTGTTGACGCTTATGTGATTCCCTCGGGTGACGAACACGCTTCCGAGTACCCTGCCGAATCGGACCTTCGCCGAGGCTACATTACTGGCTTCACCGGATCTGCAGGTTCGGCAGTCGTGACCACCAACAAGGCTCTTCTCTTCACCGACGGTCGTTACTTTCTGCAAGCCGGTCAGCAGCTCGAACCTTCTGTCTGGACCTTGATGAAGCAAGGCGAACCCAACGTTCCTACTTGGCAAGAGTACCTTTCTAAAAATCTCCCTGCCAAGTCCAAGATTGGCATGGACGCATCGCTCATCTCCGCCGACGACGCAAAGGACATCACCGCGGAGCTCACCAAGATCGGCTCGAGTCTCGTACCTATTCGCGAGAACTTGGTGGATCAGGTTTGGTCCGACAGGCCTGCAAGACCTGGCCAGCCCATCTTTGTGCTCAAGGATGAGATTGCTGGTCGCTCAAGCTCAGACAAGATCCGCGAATTGAGGGACGAGATCAAGAAGAAGTCGGCTCACGGATTCGTAGCCAACATGCTCGACGAAACGGCTTGGTTGTTCAACCTTCGCGGTACCGACGTTCCTTTCAACCCTGTCTTCTTCTCTTTCGCTTTGGTGCTCCTGGACAAGGTTTTGCTCTATGTCAACGACAGCCAATTGACCGACGATGTCAAGTCCAGCTTGTCATCTGAAGTCACTCTGCGCCCGTACTCTGAGTTCTACCACGACTTGCACAAGGTCGGCGCTGAGCTTGGCGAGGGACACAAGATTCTAATCGGCAAGAGCGCCTCTTTGGCTGTGCAGGAAGCTCTCGGTGGTGCCAATAAGGTCGAAATCGTACGCTCTATCGTTGGCGATCAGAAGTCGATCAAGAATGAGACTGAACTCGAAGGTTTCCGTCAGAGTCACATTCGTGATGGTGCCGCTCTCTGCCAATACTTTGCTTGGCTTGAAGAGCAGCTTCACGCTGGCAACAAGGTCACTGAGTCCGAAGGTGCGGATAAGCTCAGCGAGTATCGTCAGAAACTTGACCACTTCAGAGGAGAGAGTTTCACCACTATCTCGTCAACCGGTCCTAACGGTGCCATCATTCACTACTCCCCCGATCCCGCCAATTGCCCCGCTATCGACGTTAACGAGATCTACCTCTGCGATTCAGGCGCCCAGTTCACCGATGGAACCACCGACGTTACCAGGACGTGGCACTTTGGCAAGCCTGCACCTGAACACATTCGTGCCTTTACACGCGTTCTTCAAGGCCACATTGCCATCGACCGCGCTGTGTTCCCCAAAGGCACCACTGGTTACCTTTTGGACGTTCTCGCACGCCGCGCTCTGTGGGAAGACGGGCTCGACTACCGTCACGGAACAGGCCACGGCGTTGGGCACTTCCTGAACGTTCACGAAGGTCCACAAGGCATCGGTACACGTGCTGTATTCAACGAGACTAGCTTGAAGGAAAATATGGTGGTCTCGAACGAACCCGGTTACTACGAAGACGGCAAATGGGGCATTCGTATCGAAAACCTCGTCATCGTCAAAACTGCAAAGACACCGAACAATTTTGGAAACAAGGGTTATCTCACGTTTGAACACCTAACCCTCTGCCCCATTCAGGTCGGGCTGGTGGATAAGGAGCTGCTCACAAAGGAGGATAAGAAGTGGTTGAACGAGTACCATGATGAAGTGCTGGCTAAGGTGGGGCCGCTGTTGGAAGGGGATGAGAGAGCTAAGAGGTGGTTGGAGAGGCAGTGTGGGGCTCGTGTCTAAAGTTGAGGACGGTCAGCACAAAGTTTTTGCTTCTTTACAGGGCACAATGCAATCATTCAGATATAAGTTGATTGGAGAAAAACGAGTCGATGCCCGAAGTATCCGTTCTGAATTGGGTGATCTTTTTGCGCTGTGAGTAGCAGACGACTTTTGGAGGTTCGCAAAGGCCTACGATACAGGTCCGAACCCTAAGCATGAGCATGCGATCGAAGTTTCTTAAGCCACGCCCTTCACGTTCTCCCCCTTTCTCGGTATAGCAGAGCTAAGACGTATAGCAGCAAAAAAATAAAGTCATGGTGATTACAAGGCGCAAAAAAGAGTCCTACGGGGATTGAACCCGCGACCTGCAGAAATCACTCGAAGGGAGAGAAAATTCGGATAAAGGAAACCGAAGTCTGCCGCTCTACTGCTGAGCTAAAGACCCTAGTCAAGGAAGGGTGGCTGTTGTTGCGTATAGATCCTACACAAAAGTCTGGGCAAATGATTAGGTCTTTGGGATCGCGCGTAGCTTGGCAGGATGTCTTGATCTGGGACTGACGCTCAACCCAAGCTCATCCGAAGGCAAATGAGACAGAGAACGAAAGTGTTACACACAGCAAATACCGGGAGTCAGACACAGGCTGGTAAGCTTGCAATCGATCATATTGCCCTTGTTATAGATGGCAAGGGTGACAAGAGACGTTGGTCTGTTGTGAAAATAGAATGTCTAGTGAAGACTGACAAAATCGATTCATGGGTGTCAATCGTTGAGCTGTCCCTCTTCGTGACTTTCGTCTACTCTTTCGACTGGAGCTGAGTCTGATTGGTGCAAGCTTGACGGTCTGGTCTCTCCCGCTGGTGGCTGACCGGATCCTCCGCCCTCAGTTGACACGCTTCCGTGCCTTCCTTCTAGTGACAAGCCGCCGTCGGTCGAGTAGCTTCCATGACGGTGCACATCCTGCAAAGCAGACTGATAAGCTTCTTCCTGCGGCTGTACGGCAAGCACAGGTCGGAAGGAAGCAGGCTGAAAGGAGGGCCTAGAGCCAGGAGACGATGACGCGGGAACACCCGTGGCGATGCTGTAGTCCTGTTGCGCCGCACGAGAAGGGGAAGGCTCTTGACGGTATGGTCGCGAAAGCGAGACTTGACTGGCGTATAGGTCTGTAGAGGCTCTATGTGGGGTGGACGAGTCGCTCGTCCATGGTCGGGTGGCGCGCGGTGAGGCAGGTGTTGGAACGGTTGGATAAGTTTGCTGCATCGAAGGGTCTTGCGAGTAGGCGAAAGTCGAGGAAGAGGAGTCATCGCGTTGGTCCTTCACGAAGCCACTGCCGAATCGCAATGGAGTTGGTCGGAGCAATGTCGATGATGATGCTGACGAGTGCACGCTCATCCCACTCGGTCCGCCTTGATGCGATGAGGAGGTGTGCGGGCGAAGGTCGCGAGGTCCACCTGAAGGTAGAGACAATGGAATCGGCAGAGGCAGCAGTCCAGATTCTCCAGATGGGTTCGATGTCAGATTATTGTACGATGAGGAAGATGGTGCCGTTGACGGACCCTCGCGCATGGTGGGCATGTAATCGGCCGGCTTACAGGGTAATGTATTCCTTCTGACTCCGTAAGGCATGGTCGACATACTTGCGTATCTCATATCTCGCTCCTTGCCCGCCCTCACCGGGCCTACACTCGACAACGGTCCATGCATCGACGTAGAGTGCCTCACAGTCATCTGCGATGGAACATCAACAAATGAATGCGTCGAATGTATGAACGTCTTTTGTTTTCGATCGTGTTTCGAGTACGTGCATAGAATGCCTTGCTTGGCGCATCGTTGGCAAGGTTGCTGGCCAGAACACTTAGGTAATCACCATATAGAGCATATTGCTAATGTTAGCATGGGTCGTTCATGTTGAGCTGATGCGGGAATGCGACTCACCTTTGCTTTGCGCTGACGACAATGCTCGCAAGCATGAGTAACTCTGAAGCCCTTGTTGTCGAGCATCTCCTCGAAATGTCGCTCAGCAGCTCGTTGTGCTTCATCTAGATCGCGACGCGTCTGCATTTCCAGTTCTTCAGCTTGGGCTTGGATGAGGTCCATGTTGAGGAGCCGCTGAGGTGGTGGTAAGGGCGGCAGCTGTGGAAATGACGGTCCCATGCGCGCGGATGATGATGAGGGAGAAGAGTTGCTGCGTCGCTGAATGTCAAAGCCGGAAGTTGGAACAGGCTGTTGCAGTCGGTGGGGGACGAGATCATTGAAGGAGCGCGCTTTCGGCGAGACGGTCGGCGACCAGCTTGCCTGTGTCGATGTCATATCTGCCATGCCAGGGCTATCGATCTGTCTTCGATCCCCATCATCGACACGACCTGCCCCATCGTGTCGGTACATGGTGATGACAGATAGAAAGGAAAAGCTCCGTGGATGATGAAGGGGGAAGCAAGTTTGAAAGACGGATGGCGTGGAAGCCGCCAATGAATTAGCAGAAGCTCAAGAGCGGCAAAAGATGAATCCCGAGGATGGAAGCTTTCAAAGAACTGTGAAGGGAATGTGTGAAGCACTTCCGAGCTCCAGCTTCGCCTTCATGGCTGCTCGGAGACAAGATCGTCATATCGAGGAAGCAATGAACGTAGATCTTTATAGACCTTCATGGGCCGTGCCGCGGAGATCCGTGGTCTAGAGCCAGAAGCAGCAGCAGCAGCAGCAGCAGCAGTGAGATGTCCTTCGACAAAGCGCTCGATTATCTCACTTGCCCGCGTCCTCATCATACTTTTCTTCCTGCGTCAAAACACGGGTTCGAAGGCCCACCTCAGGGCATAGATGCAGCGAGCTGCTGGTCATTTGGTCGGCTTTGTGATAGGGCCGAACGACTTTCTGGATCTGAACAACCCGATAGATGTTGCGCAAAACAGCGCTTTCCCGGGTCATGACTTTGAGAGCCCGCAGTGGTGGGCTGTAAGCATTCTTGCAGTCTTCGAGCTGCAAGCCGAAGGACATCAAGCGAGAAAGCAGGCGCGCACGGGCGGATGGGCGTGCATTCAGCCTGACCGTTCAGGAGCGCATCTGGCGGCCTTCAAGTCGTTACTACAGTATAGCAATCGGTTTAACGTGATGCGAAGAAGGCCATGTAGCCGCCCATTTCTCATCTGTGCAGAGGCGCATGTGCTGCACCTTACGTGCATCATTGCTCGATCGAATCATATGAAGCCAGCAGTCTCCGACAATGACCTGCGACAGAATGACCAGAGCGAGATTGAGAAAGGGACTCGAAACAGAAGGAAAAGTTGTGTCGGCTAAGCAAAGCTTCGTAATGTCTTTCTGGTGATGTCGCCGGTATGTTCAGGATCCCACGAGCAGCCCACATTCCTGCAGTAGGTTTAGGTGGTGTGGTTTTTGGTCGAGCTGGGCCTTCATCTGGCACTCCATTGTCTGTCTGCGTTCCGACTTTCTTTGGTGCTTTGATGTAAAATGGTGGGATCTGCCCTTGTGCCCTTCCCGGAGATCCCCTTGATGAAAGCATATCAAGGTGGAGAGGAAGGCGTGATTGACGGCAACCCGATCCCGAGAGCTTGCTATGCGCTCTTACCCTGAAGCTTTATCAAATCGACTGTCCTCGCTTTGTGGGACTCTCTGGTCAGGCCTTTGTCAGCTTGCGATTGTCAAGCGCTGATGAGGTGTCAAATGAAAGTCATTTAGACCCGCACTATGAACTGGGATCTCGACGAGGGCAGTATCAATGGTGACCGAGACAAGTGCCGGCAGTGAGTTGGCCAAAGCATTTTTCGCACATTCCTGCAGCTGGAAGGGGAGAACGTTGATGTCAGAGGCTCGGGTGAGACCGAATCCGATGCAATTCAATTGGCTACTGGACCTTGCAGATGGTGGTGGGTCGTGGGGGATTCGAGAAGTCAAGTAGCCTAGCTGTTGTTGTTCCTGGCATTGCTATGTGTAGCGACAGCACAATCGATCGGGTACAGCCTGATACGACCAGATCAGGAGATTTGCGTGCCGGTCATCTTGATCACGCGAGGCAAGAGCGCATCTGAGTAAAGTGTAGCTCCGGCACGCGAGGCGATGAGAAGCTCAAGTGACGTTCGGCATGACACTAAGTTAAGCCTAAGGACGAACTTGTTCACGTGTCCAAATGAGGGCACCACTGTCTCTTGCTTTTAAAATCGCCGTGGACGTGAGGCGAATCAAATTGGGTCTTTGCCGTAATCAGGGCACGGCAGGTACTCTGTACTACTGCTACTCCCTGTAGATGCCCCAAGTGGGCTCGTCGGCATCATGATCGGTTCGGTTCGGATTAGACGGGTCTTTTCTACAGCACATTGCGGAGACGGCCGAGCCTGTGCAAGCGCTTAGATGAGCCAATCAGAGATCGCGGTCGATACAAACAACGGCCGACCTACAGTATCCGTCGTCGTTAGAGAAGTGATCCCTTTCCGTCGGGCATGCATCGGCCGAAGCTCGTATTGCATTGTCGCGGATGGAACGGAAGCAGCTGAATTTGGTCGACACAGCACAAGCTGCAGGACATACCATTGCCGATGTCGTCATCCCACCGATTGGCCCCACACTCGCTGCCAGATGAAAGTTTTCGGGCCCACTTGCCCGACTTCTTTCCTGAGACTCTTAACGGGAACCCATCGTACTGCAATCGTCAAGCGCTCCGTCTATCAAGGTGCCGTGGAGCGAATGAAGCATCCCAACCATATCGAGGATCGATGCTGCGCACACGAATGTCCTCACTTCACCTCATTTCCCTTCAGGTATATTTGTTCGCGCCTTGCAAGAGTCAATGGAACGTCAGCTGTGAATCGGATGCCTTTGTGTGTGCAAGAATTTGGCCGGGAGAGGTTGATGACTGTGTAATTTCGAATTGAGATTTATGCATCTTTGTCTTGTCCAGATAGAGTCGAAATGCCGGCCACATGGACGGCTAGATAATGTGGCTGTCCTGTACGGTAAAGTATTGATCACACGGAGCAGATTGCGTCTCCCTGGGATGAGAATGACGAAGACCGTGGAGCTAACGGAGCTCATCAGCGGCTAGTCGGTGGCGCTAACGGATGCGGGTGAAGCCTTGGCGCTAGTTGACGGAACCGCTGCTCCTGACAGGGCCTCAAGTTCCCTGACGAGGCGCTTATCCGAATTGAAAGCAGTTCCGTTGCTATGGCGAAGGCGCTCGAGCTCGGTCTGCCAGATTTTGGGCTCGGCCAAAGCCGCCAACAGCATCAATCTTGCCTTTTCAACATGCACGTCGGAATGGTTTTGCCGCTTATGAGACTCGTAAACCCCGAGACCGGACTTTAGGTCGTTGCATTGACGGCAGGCACCGATGAGAGCAGAGGCGACACCGGGATGCACTTTGACTTGATGAAGGTTCTCCTGCGCAGATGTCGACGTGTACAGTCTGTCAGACGAACTCTTCTGACTGGAGGCTAGCAACGGAGCGTCCACTGCGAAAACCTGTCCGCAGGCTTGCTTGTAAAGCTCAAGCGATCTATGCAGTCTGGCCTCTCGCTCTGTGTCGATGGGAGCTTGAAGGCATGCGTGCACATGGGAAGCCAACCGCAGCGTCCATGAATCGCTATCGGGCTGGACGCCAAGATCTTCCATCTCTTCGAACAGCTTGTCAACGTGCGAGCAAGTCGCTTCAGTTTCCTTCCAGGCCGTGGTCGTTTCTTGTTCCATGGAAGTAGCTTCACTTCGGAAGCTATCTAGGATCATGGTTGAATGTGCTCTCATAGAAGCGTTGTAAGCGAGTCGTATGTCTTGCAAGCTGACAGTCTTGTGCAAAGTCGCTCCGGATCTGCGTTCGCTGTTTGTGTTCGCACTCGCAATCAAGAGATGATGTGTGAGACCAAGCCTGAAGTCGTCGAAAAGTCGCAGCAATTTGACATACAAGACTTCATCTTGTGGTGTCAGTACCCTGCTGGAACGGTCCATGGCGACGCTAATGAGCGTAAGTGACGAGGTCAATTGCCACGAAGCGGAACCGCGTAAGCTTTCTTCGAAGTTGGCGCCTAGGGATGGGAGCATCGCTGTTGCTACTGTAGCTCTGGATACCGTCAGAGCGATCTCTACAGCGAGATCTGGGAAGCCGGCTTCTGCGAATGAAGCAGTGAGGCTACGAGCAAGACGAGCGGGAAGCTCGATGCGCTCTTCCTGAATTTCCTGGATGACGCGTTGGACTACTGCCGTGGATTTGGCACGGAGCAAAGTTTGTACGAAGAGGGCGGTAAGACGATCTGGTGGGCTGTTGCCACTAGCGAGCCAATCGAGATACAGTCGAAGAGCAAAGGAAGACTTCTTTGCTGTGGCGCGGAGAGACTGCGAGAAGAGCCAATGGAAAGTGCTCACATCCGGTGCGGCCAAAGGATGCAGGGCCGAGTGTACGAGCGAGCCTGACTCAGGATCGTTTGACCAGAGCTCTCGAGCGGGCTCGCGAATGCGAATCAATTGGTAGAGACGCTTGGAAAAGCTGAAATCTCGACATCGCGAATGAAGACCGAACAAAGTTGCTTGGGCCGGAAAGCTGAGACTACCTTTGCTCAAGTCTGGATCTTTCTTGAGGATCATGAGTGTAAAGCGGCGAAGATAGTTCTGTAGAGTATGGCGGCTTCCGTTCTCTTCGTTGCGCTTGGCGATGTGTGCTTTGACGTTGGTCCGAAGAGTGCGCGCAGAGCCAAGATCCACAACGGCTGTGGGCAGACAGGTTGCGAATGCTTTGATCACTGCTTCGTTCATGCGAGGATCCAAGTCAACGCCGACTGCCTCCGCTACGCTGTAGACCTTGACTGCGAGATGTAGGTCGAGCGAGATGCCTCGGTGCGTGTCGATAGTCTTGCGCGCATCCGATGCATTAGTTGCTGCCATACGAGCTAGAAGCTGCTCGAGAATCACAGTGAAGAGGTCGTGATCCGGTATCCTGCCATGAAGACGCGGCCATCCCCTGCTGCTGTCTTGTGACGGATCCGAGTCGATGCGGATTGATTGCAAATCAGGTAAGATGTGCAAAGCTGGCTGGAGGACACCACGCTGAGCCAGCACGAGGGCAACACGCTCGGCAAATGGGTCAAGGGTCTCTTGAGACAGGACTGTGCCATCATTTGAGGTCTGCCAAGGATGCCACTTGGCTCTGAGGGCATAACGATCGTCAGGTAGCTGCTTCGAGAGGGCCTCTGCAGAGTTGCTACCGTCCGACTCGAAGGGGAGTAGCCACCAGAGCGTGGATGTGTCAAGAGCTTGAAGACATTTGTGCACGCTTGCCTTGGATACAGAAACTCCGGAGACTATGGTGAGTCGCAGCGCCTGCAAGAGAGGGTCATTCTCGTCAACGGCAGATCGTGTTGTGTCGATAGGCGAAGGGAGGTATTCGGAACGGGATAGCTTGTCGGTCCTTTGTCTTGCGAGAGCCGATAAGAGTTGATCAAAGGGACGTGGGTCGATGGAAGAGGCCTCGTCGGACTCCTCCGCTTGCTGGACGACAGATCTTAGCTGGCGGTAAGCCGCATCGGTAGCGCCAAGTCGAGACAATGTTGCTGCCAGGCGTCCCCTCAACTGGGCATCAAGCTGCTCTCCTGTCGTGGTTCGATACGCATCGAGGTGTGTCGAAAGCGTTTCAAGGACACGGGAGAGATTTGGCCGACTTGCGGTACGTCGTGAAGATTTGGAAGCTGCGATCTGCTCTTCCTCTACCACAAGAAGGTAGAGTAACCGTAGGGCTAGCGGTGCAGAAAGGGTTGACAGACCAGCGTCATCTCGTTTCGCGCTGACTTTGGTCGAACTCCCGATGCGAGAGCGTGATCGATCTTGACAAAGCTGAAGGACCCTGCTGCAGACCTGGCGAATCGAGGATTGAATATCGTCGGCTTGACCTGGTTGGCTCCTGACAGCTTTGCGACACTGCAGGGTGATGAGGAGATCGAAGGCAGATGCTGATACGTCGAAACGCGAGTCTCTCAGTTGCCTGTAGAGGTTCCATGATAGATCGGCATTTTGGTCAAGGATGGCATCATATAGCGCCTGCTGCTGGCGGTTGTGAGCGACGAGATCGACATTGAGAAAAGGAGGCAAATAGCGCTCTGATTGCTGCCTCTGAACGTGAGTCTTGCCAGGTGAAAGATCGCTTGACTGGCTTGAGACAAAGTCGGGCCGAGCTGAGCTGAAATACGACTCGGAGTGGAATGATGCTGTGGAACTAGTAGTGGTGAATGGTGCTGAGTTGTGGCTTGGTATCGATCTTCGGGTCCTCCGTGACGAGGAGGTCAGCTGACGACATAAGCTCGAAAGACGGCTCGAGCTTGTTGCTGCGCTGCGAGAGGCTGTATCCGATAAGAGCGAGGGCGATGCTGCTGCTGTGGCTACGCCTTTGTAGAGACGGCCTACGCCCGATCGTAGCATCGGTCGACGCCGTGACCAGCTGCGAAGCGTGTGAATGTGGCGCCGTATGCAGACGTCACGAGACACGCACTTGGCAGTCACGGAAGGTCAGAGTCCTCTATAATGTAGCAGGTCGATGAGAGGTGATCAAGTGCATGGCAGGAAAGTCGGATGTACCGAGAACTGAGCCTGAAGACAGCTCAGCTGAATCTAGCGGCGTGATAGAGATGAGGCGTCGAGAGTTGGAGCCTTCCCACTTGGCTTGTCTGCCTGCCTCGTTCTATGGCTGTCAAGCTGAGTGTGATAGCTCCAAAGTGCGGATCGTGAGGATGACGAGTCGAGTTGAGAGGGCCGCTTTGATATCAGAAGAGCACCAAGTGACTTAAGATCGACCTTGATGCAAACCGATGTCACTTTTCGGAACCTGGAAGTGCAACTTTGCTTTTGCCGCGCTCCACCCTCGTGATGCGTTCCACAAGCCAACTTTTTTTCCTCGGCGAAATATGCATGAGCAAGGGTTCAGCTGAGCAGTTCCATTTCTTCCAACCGCACGAAAAGGCTCTTCTTAAGACAGGCTCAGCTGCTGAAAACTTAAATTTGTTACACCATCTAAACCCTATCAGGCGGCTAGAGAGTGATCCGTCATTGCCGATCAACTTGGTCTTCCCAACATACTCTCAACCTTGAACCGAATGGTTGTGATCTTTTCGCTCCTTACCCACCAGCGAGCATTATCCACCTGACTCGCCATCGGACTTGAGGCACGCATTGCAGCGCACTGTAAGGCGGTCGGTACAAGGAAACGGCATGAAGCACCCTTCCACACCTGGACAGATGTGTTGATAGATACATAAGAGCTTCACTCCGGTTCGCTCACAGTGTCAAGACTGGAATCAGCATTAGTGCCAGGATCGAAACGGCCTTGTAACGATAGAGAGGCAGCATCCATCTACTTTGGCAAACATGTCTCTGCAACTTCCGCGTATCCTTATTGTGGACCACTTCGATTCGTACACACTTAATCTCCTCTCTCTTCTGCACCCAGTAGACGGCGACAGCAACACTCAGCACGATGCTCAGGAACTCACACGTCGGATAGGAGAGCGTGTCATCGTTCTGCCGCACACCCATCCTTTGCTGGCTCCGAAGGCTTTCCACGAGCTCGTCCGACCTCACATCGATGCCATCATCCTCTCGCCAGGCCCTGGTAGTCCAGACAAGGCTGCCGACTTTGGTGCAGCAGAAACCTTGCTGAAGGACGAGGAGCTCAACTTGCCGGTTCTTGGAGTCTGCCTCGGCCAGCAGGGACTTGCTGTAGCCTTCGGCGGTCAAGTCACCCGTGCCATCAGCGTTCGACATGGCCTGCAAAGCAAGCTCAAGATTACACCGCCTTCCTCGGGGTTGCCTTCCATTCTCGACGGCGTCCCTCAAGACTCTCTTGTAGTTCGCTACAATAGTCTCGTCGTAGATCCCGATACCCTGCCTGACTGCCTCGAAGTCACTGCATGGAGCTACGACCAAGTATCAACAGCGCCGCCCCCAAGGCCTGGCAACACCAAGAAGCAATTGCCACCGACGTCGATGCGTTCGGCAATCGAGCGTGTTGCACCGCTCAAGCATCGCGATGTGACATCCCTGAGCCGTTCGCCCTCGACTATACCCATCTCCTCTCGCGGAGGATCCGAGCAACTTTCGGATGTAGGCGAAATGACCTTGTCTGAGGCCACTAGCGTCGGTGAAAGCATCGGGGCAGATGTTACTCACTCATCGGAAGCATTCGTATCACCTGCCATCATGGCGCTCCAACACAAGACGCTGCCCTTCCACGGCGTGCAGTTTCATCCGGAAAGCATCGAGTCAACTCGAGGTCACAACATCATGTCCAACTTCCTCGAGATCGTGCGTCAATATTGGCATGGACGGACGCTGGAATCGAACACCAAAGTAGCCTCGGATGCTCGCGAACGAGCTCAGGCATGGAACAATGGAGAATTGATGCTTCCCACACATCTCAAGCTCGCTGGCGAGCGATGCCTTGCAAGCGACGCTCAACCCGAGTCAGTCCCCCTTTCTACTTCTGGCCGCGTCAGTCAATCGGGCTTCACTCTTTTGACCCGTCGTTCCGACCCACTTGCGACACAAGACACTCCTGATATGGTCCACATCTTTGATCTCCTTTTCCGCAAAGCAAGCCCTGCTGGTGCAGTCTGGCTCGACAGTGCCAGGCACAAAGACCCTCACAGCCGCTACTCGTTCATGGCAGTGCCCTCTTTTGTACTTTCTTACAAGGACGGCAGCGACAAGATCATCGTATCCGGCGACAAACACGTGACATCCGAAGTCTCATTGGTCAGTAATGTCGAAGGTACCGGAAAGACCACCCTCTGGACCTTCATGAATGAGCTGCAGAACGAGTTACAAGCAGCTATTGACCCAACATCCATGCAGGGAGGGACAACGAACGAGCAACAAGGCAACATCTTCCGGACCGGGTTCACTGGCTACTGGGGATATGAGATGAAGAACCAAAGCCTGCAGCTTGACACACGAGCTCCAATCGGTAGTAATGCCAACGCATTCGACGCAGAGTTCCTCTACTGCTCCCGCGTCCTCGCTTTCGACCACCATTTGCATCAATGGACAGCTTTTGCTCTCGTCAACAACAACCACAGCAACGACGCAGGCTTTTTGTCCTCAGGATGTCTTGGACAGGTCGACGGCGCTCTTCGGGATTTGCAGTCCAAGGCCAAATCGTGGTCGCGTTGGGGTCTGGATCGGCAAGAAGCGGAAGCGTGGATGGAAGAGACTCTTAGCAAAGTTGTCTCTCTTTCCCGCGAGGTGTCAAGTGCAGCTTCAGTAGATGCAGCGAAGAGCGCGGCAGCCTTCCGTGAAGCGATGCCCGTTCTACGACCTCGTATGCTTGCCGAGGACTACATGGATCAGATCGAGTCCGCCAGAGAACTCATTGCTGCTGGTGAGAGCTACGAGCTTTGCATGACCAACCAATTCCAGGGTCGCCTTGCTCCCCTCTCTCCTGCAGCCGATCCTTGCGAAACCGACCACTTTGACCTCTACTGCAAATTACGAGCCCGGAATCCCGCTCCATACTCAGCGTTCATCAAGTTGCCCACCTTTGCCTCGGATCCTGCAGAAGCAGACATGCCAAAGCGTGGCCGTGCCATCCTTAGCACCAGCCCTGAGCGCTTTATGAGCATCACCGCAGACGGTCGCGTCGAGATGAAACCCATCAAAGGTACCCTCGCTCGAGCTGGGTTCGGCCCCGGCGAGCAAGCCATGCGCGCGGGTAGCGCGACGCCCGCTGAAGAGCTTGCCAAGCAGCAATGGCGCGAGGCTGAAGACGAAGCACGTCGCGCCAAGCTTTCAGCTGACATCAAAGAGCGAGCTGAGAATCTCATGATCGTCGATTTGATTCGCGCCGATCTGTTCTCGTTCTGCAACTCGGACAGCATTGCTGTGCCCAAGCTCATGCAAGTCGAGTCTTACGAAACAGTGCACCAACTCGTAACAACAGTAACAGGTCATTTGAAGGCGAGTGTAGGAACGACAGAGGCCATTCGACGATGCTTCCCACCAGGTAGCATGACGGGAGCTCCAAAGCGACGCAGTGTTCAACTCCTCGAAAGACTCGAGCTTAACCTTGCTGATGCCGAGAGGGATGACGATCTGCGCGCACGGAGAGGCATCTACTCTGGTGCACTTGGCTGGCTTGGCTGCGATGGAGCGGCCGACTTTTCGGTTGTCATTCGCACACTCGTTGCTGATGGCGATGAGGTATCGATTGGCGCTGGTGGCGCGATTACGTACCTCTCGGACGCGAAACAGGAGTGGCAAGAGGTGCTTGACAAGGTCAATGCTTTGGCCATCATCGATGCCTGAACGCGGTCCGCGCGCATGTTCTGCCAACGCACGTCATCATCGGTCGCTAAAAGCAGATTCTACCGTCTGCAACACAACAGATGTCATTCAACAGACGTCACTACCACATCACACAACCTATGCTTACTGACAGATACCATACCCCAAACTCATTCAACATAGACTACCAAGATCGCTTCTCCTTTTTCTCGGTTGCTACAACAATTTGCTTCGTCTCGCATGCTCACTGTTCCCCAATTCCTCTATAGACCTCCTTTTGGTACTCTCTGCATCCTCTTGTCGCTTCGTCACCTTGTCACCGTGTAATACCATCTTTCTGCCTCAACGCAGCAATCTTTCTTCGTCAAACTTTCTCATCTTGCCTAGCACCATACTCAGAGCGTTTCGCGGCTACCGTCTGAACCACTATACTTAGGCTCACCATAAACACTTCGGCACCAGTTTCAGGCAAAGGACTTTGTATTCAGGACTCGATCACAACCAATCTGCTTGAACCACCAACGTATACTTCAGGGCAAAAAATTTCCAAAAAGCCCTTCAATCACATTGGCATCCTCCCTTTCTTAACGGAGAAGGATATCCTTCTTACCACGACACCAGAACTTGTCGATCACTTGACTTTTATCCGGATCGCACCTTGATTTGCCAGAATCTCCTGTACAGTTGTAGATTTTGATCCAGGAACATTGGCCTTTTCCGTCCGGTGCGAAGGTGACAAATTGTTGGTCTGTCCAAAAGTCGAATGAGACGTGACCGGGTTGGGCTGCTGGCCAGTCTGTCACGATGGCTAGATCTGTTGATCATGCAGTGCGTAAACGGTAGGAAAGCGATGTCAGTAAACATCCTTTTGGAGAGTGAGTTTGGGATGGGAGGAAATGCTTACAGTGTCCTTTGTTGCTAGTGTAGCCAGTAACATCCTTTGCACCGAGGTTGCGCTGACGGAAGCTGTTGGGCGAGGTAAAGCAGACTACCGCTCGATCGGACTTTGCATTCTTTTGGCAGAGATCACGCCACTGCGATTCGCCCGGCAAAATCTCACTCACTGCCATGACGGCAGCGGTGGTGGTAGCCAGAAGGACGGCGAATGTTACGAGGAGCTTCATCGTCTTGATTGAGAACTAGGACTTGTTGAGGTAATGTTGGTGGTAGTGGAAAGTGAGATCGCTAAAGTTCCCCTCGCCTTAGCTTTTTATACCTTTGCAATCCGACCAAAAGCGCAATCAGTGAGGCGCTGCGAAGCTGTGCTCCTTACAAGAGAACTCATGCACAGTTGAACTAGTTGGGACCAAAACGCTGGAAACGTTGGCGAAATTCACGCTTGTCGTCACGATGACGCTAGTCGACGTGAGCTCCGACGATCGCAAAACGGCGCTTGACCCCACTACCTTCCTCATCTCCGTTTTGCTTTACCTGAAGTGCTCTCACGTAATCTCGACTAGCTAGGACTCCACCTAACCCGCAACCCATTTCATAGTACGCAGAGGTCGGTTCGACAGGGTCAATAAGGTTTTGCTGTCGTCAACGCGGTTCCATCTCTTGCCCACTTCAGTTAGGAGCGCAAGTGAAACTGTCACATCAGACGTACCCACCTCAACCATTTGTATAGGCCCGTGCGACGGAAAACATGGGCAAAGGCTGTGCATATCGTCGTCGTACAGGGAAGCACGTCATCGTCCAGCAAGCGTGGCAAAGAACGTTTTCGGTTACTTCTTTGCTCACCTCTTCCCTTGTCGGCAAGTGTCAGCAGTCAAGGCAATGAAGTAAGCACATGTGCTGTCTCATAGCTGAATGCGGTCGGTGCGGTGAAGAATATGTAGCCAATTGCAGTGCTTTTGTCAATGTAGGCTCACGTATCAACAATGTTTGGCAATAATCGAAAGGGGCAACTTTGCCCGCTTGTCTCCACGCTTGTCCTCCGCTCCAAACGACGCTCACCCCACTGTTCACTCGGGCCATCAATGACGGATGTTTTGGCCTTCAATCTTTAGCAATTGGCTTGACGTTTTGTATTCAACATTCTATCGTAGCTGAGCTGAGCTATTTGTCTACCATCGTACCTCCTCATGGCAAAAAACTTGCAAAAAAGGCCCTTCGGCAACGACGGCTCTATCCTAATCTAAGCGCCTAACGCAAAGGGATGTCATCTCCACCTTGACACCACTGTACCAAACGACCCTTGTGTGGATCTGGTTCGCACTGAGTTCTGCCCGAATCTTCTTTGCAATCCTGCAAAGTTACAAGCGAACAATCACCATCTGTACTGGGTTCAATCGAAACGTACTGTTGATCCGTCCAAAAAACTAATTTAGTCCCAAGAACGTCGCGTAAAAGCCCGTTGGAGATGACGGCCAAATCTGTTACCAGACAAAAACCACGAAATGGAATAGTGTCAGTGAAAAGCACCTGAGAGCAAGATGAAAGGAGAAAGAAACGAGGGACGATTACAGTGTCCTTTAGCAGAGTAAACACCTTGCGTACCAATGGCACCCATACGACGGTTGTGGAGATCAGAAGATGTTTTGAAGCATGCCATGGCTCCATCGTATTTTTGCTTCTTACGGCAAAAGTTGTGCCATTGAAGTTCGCCTTCGATAAATTCGCCTTCTGCCATAACAGTGGCAGCTGTGGTGGCGAGGAGCAGAGCGAGAGTTGCAAGAGCTTTCTTCATCATCTTAAATAAAGCCAGACTTGTCGAAGGTAGAGTATTGGTGGTGGTTAGAGATTATGGCGAGAATCATCTTGTCTTCTTCTGAGCTTGTTATACCTTTTGCAGCCGGCGAAGAGGGGCGTTAAGGCGTTGCGAGACACGCTACAAAGCTGCTCCCGCTTCATAGCATCGATCTTTCGGATTCGTGCGACGGACATGCAGTGCTCTCGTCAAAGATCGAGCTCATCGCCGTGCGACTATGAGGGTGAGCCAAGCTTCGCCCCACTTCCTGTATCTGCTTTGCTGCCTCGTTCAGCAAAGCGCGGACCTCGTAACTCCTGAAAATGTCCGCATTTCACTTAAGCTGTGAAGGTTCGTGCGACGAATATGTAGCAAAGTCGTTGCTCTCGTCAAAGATGAAGCTTGTCACCATCGGCGCTCTGACCGATTCCATCCTCATTCGCTCATCCCGTCAAAGCGTCATGCAGCTGTGCCCACCTCATAGAATGCAAGCGGTCAGTGCGACGGATATGCAAGCAAGGCTGTGCTTATTGTTACCCCACGCTCATCGCCGTACAGCCAGCGCTTAGCCCGTTTGTCCCCTTTCTACGCCGCTTCACTTGTCTTCAGAGCGTTGCTTCATCGCTTGAGAGCGCTAAGACCGCTCTCACCTCAACCAAACCTTCATCTGTCACCCACATGCTCAGCACAAGAAGGCGACAAAAGCTAAGGTTTTCAGGACTCAAGAAAAGCTGACACCCATTTGTTCGACATCAGACGGCGTCAACAACATAAGGACGGAGAACTTAAGATAGGAGGAGGACACTAGCTGGCCAATAGCTAGCGAGATACAAGACTGAGGAAACGAATACTGTGGGGAGGCGGTGTTGAAAGCCCATCGTTGCGCTGATGACGAGCATCTGTGCAACTCTCATCAATAGCCATGTCCCTCGAGGCTGGACTGAGGAAAAGATGTCACCCACTTAGTCGCCATCACACAGCGTCAAAAGTCAGAATTTTTTTCATAACTAAGCAGAAGGAGGACGAATCTGGTTGAACAGCAACTAGCGATATACAAGACTGGGGGAACAAATACTGGGGGAAGACTATGTTGAAAGTCCGTTTGACGCTGTCGACGAGTAGCTTTGGCAACGTCGTCGACTGCGGTGAGAATTGAGGCTGGAAGGATACCGAACTTTTTTTTTTTGTGTTTTTGCTTTTGTGTAGAACCGGTCAACGAGAAGAAACGCCACCATGGTGCGGCGTAGGGTGCGAAGAGCCTCCTCCATCTTTCTGTCTTATCTAAGACAGTCGATCAAAGTCAAGCTCTCTCCGCTTCGGAGGACAAAAACCTCAACCAACACCATCACACCCAACCGCACCCCTCTTCATCCTCCTCTCCTCCTCCCCCACCAACATTCCCCTCCCCATCTCTTCATTCCCACCCATCTTTTCCACCCTCTCCTCCTTCTGCTTCACCAACGCAGCCACCTCCCTCTCAAGTAACCTTCTCTGCGCGCCAGCCCTCTTCCCCGCTGCCATGACACTCTCGAGAAGCTCGACATTGCTGATCCTCTGACCATCTTTCCCTTTAGCCATGTCGTTTCCAAGAGCTTCGCGATCAGCAGCGGTAAACTCGTCAAAGCTCTCCTCGAGAACCTTGAGCACGACGCTTAGGTTGTTCGGAAGGTACTGTAGAATCGGACTTCCACCAGTAGCAATGTCGTACGAAGTACGCTCGATAATGTACGCCTTGGTAAACATCCAGTGTCGGTTCCTAAACTCTCGCACCTGATCGACCAACAACAAATACAACGCCTTAGCCCTTGCGCTACCCTCCATCGCAAACCCCCTCACCCCTGCGAGACTAGCCCTTGCCTCAAGCTGAGCCAAGAACTCACGCTGATTCTTAGGACGGTAACTTCTAAAGTCGCGCAACGTCTTCGTCAGGTCATTGTTGGGCATATGAGCCGTAATCTCCAACAAATTATCCGCCGTAGGAACGATCGAGTCATTGGCTCCACTCTCACCCCTAAAGTACTGCGGCTCTTCACTGACCCCTTCGTAAACGACACCACCAGGGAACATGGCATTCATCTTCTTTGGCCCCGTACCAAAAATAAAGCTCCTATACTTCAGGTAGTCCTGAGGCAGACTACGAGCCCACATACTCTCCATACTCTCGTTGATCTTTCGGTAGGTCACCAAAAGCCTCTCGAAGGCGTCTTCGAACGCGCCTATATCCTTTGCGGCAACGGCTTGAAGAGCGTCTTCGGTGGCAGAGACGAGTTTACCCGTGTAACTCACCATTTCGACGTGGACGAGGATGAAACCGCGTTCAGACCCGAGTGGGTCCTCAAAAGAGCGAATGAGATCCATGTTATCGAACGCGTACCTTCCCGGTCCACCTTTGCCATCGTTAAAAGTGGGGTTCTTGAACTTGTAGTTGACCAAAGCGTACGAAGAGGCGTACTCCATGTACGGGAAGTGTCCCAACTTATCCGCCAACTTCTTGAGCGGTACGGCGAGCTGTCTAGGCAACACATCCCTTCCCTGCGTATAGAACCCAGTCTGCTTATACGCCCGATCCACAGGTTCCAAAAGGTAAGCGGACGTCGCAAAGCAATAATCCCTAAACAGCGCAGCGAGAAGGCGCGAATCTCCTTTCTCAATGGCCTCCTCCACTGCCCGTACTTCCTTCCCCTCCGGCTTGAGCTCGTCCAGCACAGCATCGCCAAACTCTCCTTTACCGAGCAAACCTGTAGCGCGGTCGCCGTTCGCATCGGGAAGCTGATGAATCGTCATCCGATCCAACAAAGACGAAAGGCCCTCAAAAGTAGAGGGTAGGTTGACGAGTGGATCTTCACGAGGCAAAAACCCGCGTTCGCGCGAAATTACAAAAGGTGGAAGCTTCGAAATGGCCTCCTTGTCACCAGAGACAACCGAAGGATGATCTTCAAGGAGGTAAGGCTCGACTTTGACGCCAGGAGCAGGTTTGCCTGCGATAGAGGCGGCGGCTGCGTCAGAGACTTGGGCGAAAGTGCGGATGGGAGCACCGCCGAGAACAGATCTGGTAGCGAGGGGAAAGGGGGAAGAGTGCCGGAAGACGGTACGGCTTCGCATGGCGGGCAGCATCTTGGGGGAGATAAGCTGGCGGTTGATGCTTCTTTTTGATGTAGTTTTCGCAGCTGCGCTTGTTCTTAGGGTCAAAGGCGGAAAAAGGGACGGCTGTGAGGGAAAAAGGAGAAGAAGCTACGAGCAATCCGCAGGATACTCGACGTTCTTATACAGAAGCGCTCTTAGACTAAGACGAACACAGGCCGACCAGATTGCCTTTCTTGAATTGGTCAGATCAGGCACTTTCGCCCGCCAGCCGCACAGATTGTGCCCAATGCATAGCTTCCCATTCGCTTCGAGACACTTCTTTCCATCTCTTTCACAAGTACTGGAAAGCCAAGCTGCACTGTTTCTCGTCAACCCGGAGAGAGATGAGCCGAACAACGGACCTCACTCAACGCGCTAGCTAGCTGGCTAGTTGACCAGGCGGGAAAAGGTAGGCCGCTGTCACGCGCACCGCACAGCACAACACGCCCTTCCCAGTGTGGCACTCATGTCACCAGAACCACAATCCAATCGACAGGGGCGTTCGCTTTCCAACGTTGCTTATCGCTAGAGGGAGAGACGAAAAAGGCCCAGGAAAAGGCCCGGAACGGCGAAAGGCCCAGCCTATCAGCTATCAGCTTGCTTGCCCCAAGCCGAGCTGTCACTTAGGGCCTTCGATTATGCGGGGTAGGCGCGTGTTTTTCGCAAAGCAAAGCGAGAAAAAAAGGCCCGGTCTTTGGCCCGTTTGAATTCGTCCGGACAGATAGCCGCGCTTAACCTAACCACTCGCACCTTTTGTGCAGACCCCAACGTGACCTAGCCTTCTGAAATGTAGTTGTTGCCTCTGGTGTAGGGGAGGGGACGGGGGGACCCTGCTGGTTATCGACGTTGCCAGCCACGCTCCTCTTCTTCCCTCTTTGGACCCCCGTTGAATGGGCTCATATCAGACAGAAAGAAGGAATAGAAAGATGAAAGCCCAAGTCTGACAGCCTCTCCTACTCGCAAGTTCACGCTCTGACGATGGCAATCATGTTGGGCACAAGCTCATTCGTCCGCTTGCTTGAAAAAGATGAGTGCATCCGCAGCTACATTGAAGTATGGCAAGTATAAGCGGAGTGATCGGGCAGATAACGGAGTCGCCCTTACGTATATTCTGACAACATCGTTCTATCCTGTGAGCGCAGCCATCACCTCGTCATGTTTCCCACCTCTTCAACGGCGCTCTGACGCTGTGTCGTGGGTGCACGGCATCGATGCAGAGAGTCCGTTCCGGCTCCAGTCAAATCACGCGGCCTCAACATAGTTCGACGGGAAGATCGCTTTCTTACCGTCCTTAACGCCTTCGCACCAGCTTTTGTAGCCACATTAACATATCGTTATCCGCACAAAGCAGAGAAGAAGAAAAAGGAAGCAAGTCAGCATTCTTACTCTTGAGACGCTTATCTTGAAAACAGCAGAATGAGCTGCACTTACCCATCAGCATACCCGAATCCAAGCATCGTAAGCTCGATCGTCTCGCCCACCGAAAGCGAATGTTCGTCTGGCCCTTGCGCCGCGTAATCGTACAAAGACTTGACGAATTGTCCGCAACCTTGGGCCGGAGCGCTGTCTTGCGCTGGTAGTGCTGCTGTGGTTTGGTCGTTGAAGTCGCAGTAGGATGTAGGGACTAATCCTTGCCTCGCTGATCCGGGGGCACGAATCTTGATCCACCCTGTGGCGTCTACGTCGTCCTCTAGCAGTTCGACCACCTCTCCTTCTGCAACGCTCACTTCGAAGGGGCTACTCGCTTCGAAAGCGTACAAAACTCTACCCTTTGTCACTTCTGTCGAGCTCGCAGTAGTGTCGTACGCTGCCTCCGACGGTGGAGGCACGAACCTCGACGTGGGAGTGATCGACGACGTGGCCGATTTGGTAGAACCGGTCCTCTGCAGTCTCCCATCCTCCGCCATGATCGCACTGGATCGATTCGACCTACTTAAACTCGCGCTTGCTCTGGGCGACACAACCTCCCCACCACCACCACCACTACTTCCACCTACTCCGGGCGGAACAGCCTTGCACTCAGCCGGAACCTTCATCTGGCACTTCTGATGCACCGTATAGCCACAAGGCTTACATACCGCCCCCTGTTTCGCCAGACCCCAAATCTTCTCGCCACACAAATGGCATGCTGTCGGAATCGTAAAGCTCGCCGGCTTGAACCGATGCGGTCTTGCCTGTCCCTGATTCTCTCCGATTGTCGCTGTGATTGTTTCGACCTCGGCCGTAAGGTTGTGCAGTTCGATTTCAAAACCAAACAATGTTCGAGTAGCCTCGAAGAGGTCGTTCATGACTTGATCTGGATTGCCTAAGGCTTGGTTGCCCTGATAGGCATCGCGAAGATTTTGTAGACCGTCCACTTCTTTCGCTTTTGCCGAAACGAGCGGTTCAAGTTCGCGGATTCGAGTCCGACATCGCAACAGTCGGTTCTGCAAAAAGACCACCGCAGCTGGCTCCGTCGACATGTCCGAATTGTCAAAGAATCCAATACACGGCTCGAACGTCCATCCGCTCGGTTCCTGCCACCTCTGCTGATTGTACTCGGCGAACAAACACTGGTCTTTCCCCGGCTCAACCGCTGACGCTTTCGCCTCGATCTCGCGATGCTTCCCAGCCACCGTTTCGTGATGCTCCGCAACGATCGACTCGAATTTGGCGGTAGACGAGGCGAAACGCAGCGTTGAAAGCGTCCAAAGCGATTGCAGACTCGACTGTATCGCTGGCAGATCATGTCGGTAAAATCGCTGCTTTGCACTGTTCGAAACGGCGATTTCGATCAAGTAGCTATTCTTGCCGTTCTGCATCTCGATCTCGGCCGCCTGAAACGCTTTGGCTGCCCTATCGGCGTGTCGATCCCCCGACTCGGCCTTTTCGCGTTTTTGACGATGCGAATCCAACTCGCGACAAAGATCATCGTACTTGGCCTTAGCTTTGTCCTTTTCGCCATACGTCTTTTCGCGGTCGGAGAGGAGCTGTTTAGCATACGAGGTGTATTTCTTCCGCAGATCTTCACGGAGCTTTGTGCTGGCCGTCATGGATGCAGATTGGGTATCGAGTGCGGTGGCGAGGATGTTGGAATGTGAAGCAGATGCATCGTGTGCGGTGTAGAGGTCGGTGATGTGGATCGAGAGCGTAGATTGGGCGTACTTCCATTCCATGGTTGGGGTGGGACCGACGGAGATTTCGAGGTCGCGCTTTGCTTTCTTCTCACGATACTTTCTGACCAGAGATTGCACCTTGGCAGCATAGTCACGTTCCAAAGCCGCTCGTTCGGAGAGAAAAGCAGCGACATCGGTTTCGAGAGACAGTTGCGCAGAGATCGCTGCTGTGATAGTAGGTAGCTGATCTGGTAGGTCATGGCCGAAGTCGATTTGGGCCGTCGAATCGGTCATGTTGGGCGTGAAAAGATGGATGCCCTATCCGCTGTATGGTGATGAATGTGGTAGGAAGGAAGATGATGAAGGTGAGGATATGATAAGAAGAACAGGATGTAGCAAAGCTGTTCGAACGCTGCTCACTCTCTCGCTCGGCTGTATGCACGAGCTGCACCCTTGGCCGTCATCTCCGCATTGAAAGTGGAGGCTGTGCTGTGCTGTGCTGTGCTTCTTGGCACGAGACCGGCCAAATTTCGGTGTATTTCTCACACTGTGGATCTTGTTTTGTGTCACATCGTGGATGCGACATGCCCGATATCTTATCAACACACCCACACGTAGGCCATTCACAATCACAATTGTGCACTGAGACGCAGATGAATCTAGCAATGAAAATGGTATCAATGAGTCAAATTCGACGATGGAGCTGAAAGCTGTTCCACAGGAATGAAGCAGAGCTTAGGCAACGATGCCAGCCTTGTCCTCGGCAGACTGCGATGTCCTCAACGCCTCATTATGCTCGTGCAACCTTGCTGTACCTTCTTTTTCCTTCCTAGCCTTGACCAAGAATTTGACTTGACGCGTAGCTTCGACGATCCAGAAAACAGCATAAAGGCCGACTTGGACACCGACATCAATCATCTCGTCGCTCAGCAAGTATTCGGTTCCTTTACGATCTTCGATGCCTTTGAGTTTACCCATTCCTGCCAAGGAGACGGAGGTGAAGGTGGTGAGGAGGGTCCAGAAGGAGAGCATGACGAAGCTGACGGTTGGAGGGGAGGGTGTGCGGATGTGAAGGAGGAAGAGGATGATTAGGATGCCGGCGAGGTTGAAGGGTAGGAGGCCGACGCCTCGGTTGGCTAGGGCTAGGCGGACGATTTGCAGTATGTCTGAAGGGTGAATGAATAGGCGAGGGAGAGCAGAGAGTCAATAGGATATCAGTACTTTGATCTGCCAATCACGATAGAGCGTTATGATAGTATATCCCGATATCAACTCCAAAGGTATAGCCCAGACCGACAACAACAACTTACTCATCAAAAGCGCAGCAAGCACCAACAGCATATAAAGCACATCCAACGCAGAACGCCACCTTCCATGACGTCCACTATGCGCCTCAGCGCGGTAATGAATCAACTTTGTCGAACCACTGCTCGAACCCAACCTTTGTTTTCGCTTCAGCAAAACGGCGAGCAAGGGTAGCAAAACGAAGAGCAACGTCCACGTTGCCAACGGTTCCAGCACCACATCGTTGAAGCATGTCGTCGTGATACCGTGGTAGTTGTTCGAGGCGAATCCGAAACGGTTATCGAAACGCAGGCCGCATAGGTCGCGGTGAACTTTGGGTGGGTCGGTGTTCACGGCTGCTGAGTTCATGTTTCCCATCTTGGACGGTTCTAGGGCGAAGGATAACGATGAAGGGGGATGATGGTGGTATGACATACAAATACCTTTGCCATCCGAGGGTTGCCTTTAGTAACTTTACGACGGTACAAGGGGGACCCAGACTTGAGGTCTTTCAAACACCGTCAGGCGCAGCTTTGCATCAACATACACTCTAGTCTAGCCACCAAGTTCATTCAGCCTCTTTCAACCGCCTGACAGGGGGCCAACGCAAAATCTCGCAGCCGTGCAGATCCCTCCTCCTCCTCAGCTGCCGGCGTATGAACCTCAAAAACTTAAGACAAAAGCCCAAAGCCCACACGCGACAAGCATAAAAAAGGGTCAGATTTCGGAGCGAAATGACGATCCATCCTCGTGCGGGGTTGGAATGGCATGTTTTTGCAACCAAAACACCCTTCTTGGTTCGCTTAAACAGCAGAGCCGTGGATGCCGTCGGTTGGACACTTCGCTTAAGAGCAACGAGAGACAAGATATGGCAATTTCAAATCGGCTCCCAAATCCCCCCACCCCCCAAAGCTTGACTGCTGATAGTGGTACATTACACTTACTCCAGCTTGGCTGAGAGAGCTTATGTCGGGTGGTACGGGAAATCATTTGTGCGGCTGGACAAATGGTTGAGTTGCTGTGAGTGAAAATTGCAATTTGACCATGTGGTAGATCGAAAGAACCCAAGCTCAAACCGCTCTTCGTTGGGCAGGACGGTATCCTTGCTGTACCACCCATTTCCCAGCCACCCTCGCCAACTGTGTACGCCTTGCAGACTCCACTCAACGCCATACAGTCATACACAGAACTTTGAAGACCACCCAAGGATACATTATCGAGTGCTCATGTGAACACGAGCCTAAAAAGTCTCCCGATCATCAGCGGCAGGACGCGGCGTGCTCGGGCTGGAATCGCGTCTTCCGCCTCTCGCTTCCCCCTTCAATGGGTCGATGCTGATAGTGTTCATGCTCCTTGTTAGTCTCGTATCTGCGTCCTCTCCCTCACCTTCACCTGAAGCCTGCTTTTCATGTTGTAACGAGGGCAGCGTTGCGATGGGAGCCAATAACGGCGGTCCGTCGCCACCACCAAATGGCGCTCTGATGGGAGACTTGTATCCTTCCCCTACGACCGCTGCTGCTGCTGTAGGTTTGATAGTGTTTCGATTGGAGGAAACCAAGTAAGGAGATTCTCCAACACCTTCCTTTTCGCCACTGCTGACAATGATGGGTGGCGTATCGATCCTTCCTGGCACACTATGAGTCGGTTGAGGCGTCGCACTGCGGAACAAGGACATGGCTGCTGCGTCTTGCATCCTCAACTTGTCTGCTGATGCCGCGCCCACAGCCGTGCCTGCGCTGGGGCTTGGACTTGGACTCCTTCTCCCCCCAATCAAAGCATGAAAAGGCGTAGGAGAAAGCTGGTGTCTTCTACCGCTCGCAACGTCCATTTCTGACGTACTTGGCACCAACCCTGAACCTCCTACTCTTGCGGTTGGCACTGCTTCTTCCAGATTCGACGGGAACGTAGCTACACTATTCGACGTCTTTGGCGACTGATTCAGAACCTCGCTGTACAGGTCAATCGACGCTCGACCTCGGTCAAGGTTTGCCGTTGAAGAAGAAGAAAAGTTGGCCGGACTGGCAATGCGTTGAACAGGCGGCGAGGAGAAGGTACCTCTGTTGCCAGGGAACAGATCTTGACCTGGTTGAGCAAACGTTTTCTCCGGGTCCCAATCATCGATCAGTTCCTCTGTCATTGGTGCCGTGTGATCCACAGAGGCCCTGCTATCAGCAGCAGCAAACGTCGCTCGCACCGGTGTGGTAGTGTTACTTCTCGAACCCCCGTTGGAGCCATTGCGACTGAGGAACGATGGGAAGGGTCTTGCTCTTCCTTGCCTTTCGCTATTAGCTGCTGATAGAGGGGGAGGTTCGTCAAAGAACTGCCCGAAGCTCGTCGAATTATTAGGGACCACATTCGGTCGAACGGCCGAGGGCACAACGGCAGTGGTGACAGGCACGCGGCGAGTCTTCTTTCGACTCTCGTACCTCGCCCTGCCCATAGTCTCGAGCGCATTCTTGACGCTGTGCGAATAAGCGTAATCCACAGCTGTCGATCCTTCCGCGTTCTTGACCGCCAGCGAGCATCCTCTTTCAATCAGCAGCTGCACCAGCGAGATATGTCCCCAAGCAGATGCGAAATGTAACGCCGTGTTCCCCGCCCTATCTTGCAAATCCACTTCTGCTCCCAGATCCAACAATTGCCTCGCCACATCGTCATACCCCTTGATACATGCGAGGTGAAGAGCTGTTCGATGATCGTAAAGCGTTTCAGCATCGATCAAGTCGCTCAAGGTGGATGCGACGTGACTCGTTGTATAGGTTGAATAGGCGTAGATGATATCGGATCGATCGTAGAGCGTCGCGAGATGAAGGATTGTGTTTCCATCAGCATCGACACTCGGACATTTTTGTTCGTGACCCATTTCGATGAGCCATCGTATCAGTTCCACATCGGCGTTGTATTTGATCGCAATCACAAGGCTTGGATCTGTACACGCCCCAGCGCCGGTACCGGTACTGGATAGGTTCGTGGTAGTGTCATTGAGAGTCTCATCGTGAATCGCGAGTGTGTATTTGCGATGATGATGATGCTTAGTGAGAGCAACGCGTTCGCACACAGGCTCGACATTGCGTACGTCGAACGGATGCGCTGAAGAAGGACGCTGCGCTTCTGCTGCACGCAAAGCTGCTCTTAGTGGCGGAGGGAGCGGACTTGATCGAAGGTTTGATGGGTCGAAGGTATCGTAAAGCTGTGCGTCGCGGGAACGAGGATGGAACTGCAACTCGAAAGCTCGAGCGGCGATGCGTTGTGCTGCCGAAAGATCGCCTTGTTGCATAGCACGTCGGAAACGTTGACTCAGCGTTGTTCGAGAGAGCGAAGATGGACCTGCAGTGGCTGATGTGCTGGAGCTGACAGTGTAAGGTTTGTCATGGTGCCGTGCGATGGTATCGAAGTTCGACTGGTTCTTGGTTTGGAGGAAAGGGTTTGGCGTAGCAGACGGCAGCATTGGCGGCAACATTGCGGCTAAAGGAAAAGCGACCGGCGCGATTGGTGTCAGGCTGAAGCAGCTCTCTCGGATCGTCTAAGTGATTTCGCGTCTTGCAATGCAGCGATCTGTGTATGCTTGAGCTGTCGAGATACGAATGATCAAACAAGCGTCTCGTCTTAGTCCGGCTAAGATGTCGTATCTGCCATGTCCATCGTCCAATTGATCAGTCGCTTTGGCCTTCGCTGTTGCCAGCTGCCTTGTTTGCTTTCAGCCCTGAACAGGCCTACAGAAGGCGGCGATCAATGGTTGATCTGTTCCAGTATGATGATGATGATGGAATGCACCTCGAAGAACGAGTGTCAATCAAAGATTGACTTTGGACAGCTGCAGCCAAGCTCGGCGAGTGCATATTTGGCTAGACCTTGATAGTTCAGGGTCCAATCGAGAAGATCGGCTAGGCACTCCGATCTGGCCCATCGAGATTCTCCTTTTGCACAGCTGCGATCCACCCGATATAGAGGACCGTGCGTGATCGACGAATTTCAACCCAAGTCAGACTTGGCTCGTGCACCATTTTTGCACGGTGGCTGCTACGAGAAGAACTTCGACTCTAAGGTGACTGTGTACCTTTGCCCTTTGGCGTGGCTTGCCTCTCGCTGGCCCGGACATAGACTTTTCATTCTTCAGCGTCGTAGCACAAACCTGCACAGGCTAGTCTTCCAACTGCGCACCAAAGAGAACTGTAACATGTTCGGAATGAGCAAACGTTCAACTGCTTTAGCAGCAAACGTGGCCGACTGAAGGACTTGCATGGCTCGGGACCAGCTGTCTAATGACACTCGCTGGCTCGGGTGGCGGCATGCAACGTGTCATTCGTTGCACAGCATAGTCAAGTGGCTGGTGCCTTACGCTATTCACAGAGCAAATCCTACAGCTAGTTACAGTAGTTCCACCTCGAGACTAAGAAGCTCGATTGACTTGAGCCTCTGACCTCATGCGGCCGTGCTCGACGTGCCAGAAGTGACAGTCTGGCTTTGTTGCAGCAGTAAAAAGGTTGTGTGCTGGGTTGCGTTGTGTGGTGCGCGAGCCACCCTAGAATTTTATTGTGCGTGTGTGTCTGTCCTTTGTGTTTTTTTTTTTTCTTGAACGGGTGGCTGGAGTAAGCGCTGTTTCTTCTTCCGCCTTCCTTCTTGCCAAAGGTGCTTTTCTTCTGTCTGTGGAGTTTTGCCGTGTCAAAAGATCGTCTCGCCGCATGGACCAGCTTGCCTGTTCCGGCAATAGTATATAAACGCTCTTGACCGTGCATCCTTCTTCGTCACACCAGAGACACACCTCACAACACCACAATCCCACAACATATTGTAAGCGTCCCTAGCACACGGTTGGAATTGCATCGCTTGCACGCCATCACCACTCTGCGATCGCATTTGCGCACACGAATCTCCCATGTTTCGTGTTGGCAATTGCCACTTGACTTCGATCTGCAAGACGTTGTGGTGTTTGTCTGCGCAACTGCCATTGCTTTCCCTTGGTTCTCTAGTGTATATCTCGTTCGTCATCCTTACCAGCTCACTCACACACAGTCTTTCCCCCTGCTTTCTTTGCTTTGCCAAAATGCACGCCACTTTCGCCCGTCAATTCAACTCTACCGCCAGAATCATGTCCAACGTATTCTTTGACATCACCAAGAACGGTTCGCCTCTCGGCCGTATCACCTTCAAGCTCTACGACGACGTCGTTCCCAAGACCGCCAAGAACTTCCGTGAGCTCTGCACTGGTGCCCCCGGTTTCGGTTACAAGGGCTCCAACTTCCACCGTGTTATCCCCCAATTCATGCTCCAGGGAGGTGACTTCACTGCTGGTAACGGAACCGGAGGCAAGTCGATCTACGGCGCCAAGTTTGCCGATGAGAACTTCAAGTTGAGCCACACCAAGCCTGGTCTTTTGTCGATGGCCAACGCTGGACCCAACACCAACGGTTCGCAGTTCTTCATCACCACCGTTGTTACCAGCTGGTTGGACGGCAAGCACGTCGTCTTCGGCGAAGTCGTCGAGGGCATGGACATCGTCAAGGCTATCGAGGCCGAGGGTACCGGCTCCGGTAAGCCCAAGTCCACCATCTCCATCGCCAACTCTGGTGAGCTTTAAATCGGTGGCAGTAGCTTTATAATCTGCACACAAAGTCAAAGTCATAGTATCAGCGTTGTAGTGAAGTAGCAATACATGTTCAACAACGTTGTAAAATGTTCCCCTCATTGTTCAGCCTGATTGTCTCTCGTTAGCGTGTTCAATGTGTCTTAAATGTTCGGTGGGAAGGTGGGACAAGTCGATGAATGACAAGTGAGGCCTTCTGTCCGCTCAGCGGTCGGGACGAGCCGAAGTTGCTCTCCATTTGAATCAAAACGTACGCTTTTCTCAACGATAACCGCAAAGTTTCAGTGGCATAAGCCAACTTGACTCTGCTAATGAGTACACAACCGCCATCTGTTTGCGAGATCTTGAATTGCGAAAGAACAAACAAACGTCGCCTTTCCTGACTACAGGTATGCCCCTTTCAAGCGGGCCATGTCTACGAAGAAGCGGTGTTCTTCCAAACATTCGACTCGGACTCCAAACCAGCCGCCTCTGCCGCCACTTTGGGATCAATCGCTGCTGCAGCCGCCGCACTACCCTTTTCCGGTGATTCCACTTCATCGACACCAACCCAAGACGAACTCATATTGGAGCTGCTGCTCGTGCCTTCATCATCCCCCGTGGCTGCCTTTGAAGACGAAGAGATCGTCTCAGCCGATGGGCTGACAGGCGTAAAATTGAGACCCCTTACACCTCTTTTCTTACTTTGAACCGGGCTGTCTCTTCCACTTTCTGTTCCACTCTCGTCGACGTCGGTATCGGCCAAGCCCAACGCGCCGTCAACACCGACACGAGAGGCACGTCCAAAGTAGTCTGCCGAACCATTGTCGTCGTTGTCATCGTCATCGCTGTCGTGATCGTTGTTCTTGGGCGAGTTGAGCGTGCTTAGGCGAGCCTTTTCGCCTCCGCTAGCGACCCATGCGGCTTCGGCCTCGGCTGAAGCGCTGCTCATACTCCGTGCACGTTGACGCAACAGCGTCTCGGCATCATAAGTTCCCGGGGAAAGGAGGGGAGCTTTGACAATGGAAGGATAGTTGCTGTTTTCGGTAGGTCGGCCATTGTCTCTTTGATAGACGCGTGTTTTTCGCTTCGTCGAAGCAGATCGACCAGCAGGAACGGGGACACCGGACTTGGACTGTCGTTGAATGCGAACCCTTTGCCGATGAAGACCTAGAGTACGGAAGACGGCGTATCCAGCGAAATCCAGCGCTGCGACCAAGAAGACGGGCAAGAGGATGAGAAACGAGAGAATGCGACTGGCTTGGCAAAACAACGTAATGAAGTAAGGCATGGGTGGATTGATGATCATACGCCAGGTCGAAACGGGTTGAGGTTCGGGATTATGGAAGAAAGCTGCATCGAGGATGTGTTTGAGTGTTTGCACCGGAGTGCTCTCCGTAAGTGGACGAAGTGTTTCTGCAAACATGGTGGATAGGCTGGCTATGATCAGCCTTCTGATCCGTGTGCAAAGGTGTAGTGTATGCGGTGTTCGAAGATGCTCCTTGTGCTTTCTTCGAGTAAGGAATGTGAAGCAAAGGTTGGCTTCAATATACTCCTCTAGCCCGTTTCTGATAGCTCGATGGTGTCGTCAAGTTCCGAAGCTGAATGTGGGAGTGAAGGGGATGGAAGAACGTCGATACTGTATTGCCAAGCAGTTCAACAAGGCAAACGTGTGTGGCTTCTCGAGAGCAGAGCTGCTGTCAAAATGTGGCTTTCAACCTGTCGCCTCGACTCGCTCACCTGCATGACAGCTGCGCCACGCTTTTCGGGCCAACCTTTCCTTGACACTTTCAGATTACAGGCTCGTGCACGCTCAGAGTGTGGAGAGAGGGACAGGCATTATTCACACGGCCGGATCAACTTTAAAGTTCAAAATGTGTTAGAACTTGACGAAGGGTCTCAATCCAAAAAAGTCGAGAAGAAAAGAAGAAGAAAAAGTTCGGATTTCAGGAATTGCGGGAGACACAGCAGCTGCAAAAGCAAAATTGTTGCACAACGTCCAGCTTTTCGATAGCTTGTGTTCACTCCACCATACCCACAACAGCTTTGACCTCCCTTCGCACCCTTGAGGATCAAGCAAACTATACATCATGTCGGCAGAACATGTCAAGCAGGAGGAAATTTCCGCCGCCTCCACCTCCACCGCCGCCCCTACCACCACCAACACCACCATGACTGTCGACGAAGCCAAAGAGGAAGCCCTTCGTCAGGTCGAATTCTACTTCCACGACTCCAACCTTCCCTTTGACAAGTTCCTCTTCACTTTGACTCGCAAAGACCCAGAAGGATGGGTTCCCATTGCCACCATTGCCTCCTTCAAGCGCATGCGTACCATCAAGGAGCTTCTCGGTCTCGATGGAATCGCTGAAGTGCTTCGCACGTCCAGGGAGCTTCTCGATGTATCTGAGGATGGAGCCAGTGTTCGTCGTCGCAAGGAGCTCGTCCCCGTCAAAGACGCTTTCGACCGATCCGTCTACGCCAAGGGATTCCCTGAAGAAGAGACAGAGACGCTCCAGAAGGACTTGGAATCGTTCTTTGCCACTTTCGGCAAGGTCAACTCGGTTCGTATGCGTCGTGATATGGAATCTACCGCCAAGCCCAAACCTTTCAAAGGATCCGTCTTTGTCGAATTCGCCGAAATGGACGACCGAAACAAGTTCCTCGCCCAAGCAGCTACCAACGAACCCGAACAGGACGGTGGCAAGGGCATCCAATGGGAAGGTAAGGAGCTCGTTGTCATGAGCAAGGACGCTTACGTCAAGATGAAGATGGAGGAGAAGGGAATCGATCCTAGCAACAACAAGATCAACCGTGGCAGTAACGATGCGCCTAAGAAGTTCAACGCTTTCAAGGAGATGAACAAGCGCGAGAACCACCGCGGTAACGGAGAGGCAAAGGAGAAGGAGGATAAGCCTAAACGTTCGGATCCCTTGGAATTCGAGTACAACGGCAAACAGCTCACCACACGTGAAGATGGAACCGTCGACCCAGAAGCCGTCGAGTTCCCACCCAACTCGGTACTCAAGTTCACCGGCGCAGGCGAAGGTGGAAACTGGAAAGACCTCAAGGACCACTTGGTGACCGTTCATCCTACGAGCTTTGTTGAGTTCCCCACTGGAGCGGTCGAGGGCGCGGTTGGGTTCAAGGAGAGTTTGAGCGATGAAAAGCTGGCCGAGATCAAGAGTAAGAACATCACCGTCGGTGAAAAAGTCGTCGAGTTCACCAGAGTGGACGAGGAGACGGCAAAGAAGTTCTACATCGAAAGGGCCAACTTCAGGGCTTCGTTCATGTTGGATAGGAGGGAACAGGATGCACAGCGTGGACCCAGGGGTCCGGGAAGTTACGGAAGGGGTGGAGGTAGGGGTGGACGTGGAGGAAGGGGCGGTAGGGGTGGTGGACGCGGTGGTAGGGGTGGAGGATTTGGTCGTCAGGGTGGCGATTTCAAGAGGAAGCGCGATGGTGACAACAACAACAACCGTGGCTCGCGTGAGGACGGCGCACCACCTTCGATCGGTTCCAAGAAGGCCAGGACTGAGGAGTAAAACTTCTTTCGTCCTCTTTCCGTACCGCAAAGACACACCGCACGCACTTCGGGAACATCACATCCAATGTGTATTGTACATACTGTAAAATCTTGACCTTTCTGTCAGAAGCCCATTGCATTTTTCATTTCTTCCATCGTTACATGTCTTTCCCCATCAGACTACATCAGAGTAGCAATCTGTGCAAATCATTGGTGATCGACCGATGGCGCCTTCTATCTATGTGTTCGCGGTAGCCTTTGCGTTGGCGTTGGCGCTGGCGTTGGCCAGAAAGGCCTTCCTATGCTCCTTGCGGTACTTCTTGATCGCTCTATCCGCCACCAAAGTCCTCCAAATTGGAATCGCGATCCAACCTATCGGCGTCAACAATCGATCCAACAATCCTCTATTCGTTGGCGCCGACCCCAACGCTGCCACCCTAAACAACTCTGAGTTGAAGTCGGTCGTAATGAAAAAGTCGCCTCTCGAAACGCCTTTTTCACATTATCAACACGACACGAAGGCAAGACAAGGCAAGGAAGAATAAGGTTCAGTATCTCGAGCCTCGATTCGCTTTGAAGTGAAAATTGGGGAAAAGCTTACCTTTGAGAAGTCCCTTTGCGCATGCAGCAGGGGTCAAACCTTCGTCTGTCCCTTCAATGTCGAGTGTGATTTGAGGTTTGGTTTTGTTCTCCTCCTCCAATCCAGGTGAAAGGATCGTAGCTGGGAAATAGGCTTGTACCGAGATCCCGTAGAGGATAAGTTCTGATCGGAGGGTTTCCGCCAGCCCTGCGTATTTTCCAATTTGTCCATCATACGCTCACAAAGACGTCAGCACCTTTATGTCCACTTCTTTGCTCTGTCTCTGAAAGGTTGGGAAACTTACCTCGAATAGCGTACTTCATAGGAGCGTACTGCGAGTATCCCACCAACCCCATCAACCCTAACAATGAGCTGACGAGGACGACTTTGCCATCGACAATGTTGTTGCGTGCCATAGCGTTGGCAGCGGCGTGAGATGTAGCGAGCGAGGTCCAGTAATCAGTCTTCATACCTTTTTCGAAATCGCTTTCGGTTTGTTCGAGAAAGAAGCCGGGTTTGGCACCTCCAGCGCAGCAGAACACCGTATCAGGGACGGTGTGGCACTCCGAAATGGCTTTAGCGGCGCCCGAGAAAGTGGATACATCAGCAGCGACGTATGCGATCTTTTGCTGAGGCGACTTGGCAGAAGCCTATATCCTCACAAGGGGGGTAATGAGACAAGAAAAGCAATTGTTGGAGAATCAGCATTACATCAACTTTACAACACACTCGCGAAGGGAAAGGACATAAAGACTCACCTTGACCTTCTCCACTGCCTCCCTGAGCTTCGTCTCGGTCCTACTGCAAATCGTGACACTGGCTCCTTTGGCAGCTAGCAATTCAGCAAGTGCTAGTCCTAAACCCTGAGATCCACCGGTAACAAACACGTGCTTGCCTTCGGGTTTCCACCTCTTCCCACCACTCAAAAAGCCCATGATGGTGGAAGATGAAAGGACGATCGATAAGCTAATCACCAAAAGAGACGCAGCGGCGGCGAGGGCCGTCGTGCTTGAATCGACCGTGACGAAGGGGAGATGAAATGCCATCACCCTTGCTCGTGGTTTGCGCCGATGCAAATAAGGTTCAGACGTTTGATGGTGGAGCGGGCGCCGAAAAAGAGGGAGAGGGAGAGCTAAGTTTGAACGTTGATCGCCGGATCGAGGGTCGGTTGCGAAGAGGAGGCTGGGGTGAGAGGAGAGGACGGTCGAAAAGTGGAAATGATTAAGGACAGGATGGTGTTGGTGTCAATCAGGGTTACGAGAAAGTGTAACTTTGCCTCGAGAAAGCAGTGAAAGCGTGTAAACCGCAGGCTCAACCGCAACCCTGACCGCGTTCCGAGAAGGAAGAATCCAAGTGTTGGCTTGTGCTCACTTGGAACGTCAGGGTCTCGCGATCCGTTCTTCTCTACTTCTTTCCTTCTTTCTTTCTACACCTCAAAGACAGTCTTTCACCTGTTCCACACAACATCACTGGTAGAGGGGCGGTGATTCAGCACCAACGACCCCTCCCTCTCTCTCTCTTCTTCTCTCATCATGGCCGCTGCTGCTCCCACCACATCAGACGCGGCGCACCACACACCGTCGCATAAGAAGCAAGAGTCCATCTCCTACAACTACACATCGGACTCTGACCAACCCGCACCGGCATTTCCTTCCCTCACACCACTGTCACACGATCTACCCTTACTCTCACCGATCAAGACACAGTCGTTCTCGCCGGATGACTTTCTGCTTTCACGCACCAAAGCTTCCGATCTTAACTTTATCCTCAGCGACCTCCGTAGCTATTCCGAGAAGCTCAAAGACGAGCTATACTCGATCATCAATGAGGACTACAAGGACTTTGTGAGCCTCGGAAGCTCGCTCAAAGCCGAGGCGCATAGGATTGGCAGGTTGGGATGGACGAACCGCTCGTTGGACCCCGAAGACGAGGATGCAGATGCAGAGCATGGGGATCGTAGTGTTGCTCAGCACGGGCAGCCAGGTCTAATGGCACCGGTCAGAGACACATTGATAGCTTCGCGGAGCATGCTCAAAAGTGTACAGGACGACATTGGAGACTGCATCAAGAGAAGAGAGGAAGCGGGGAGTCACAAGGCGAGGTTGGAATTGATGTTGCAATTGCATGATTCGATTGTAAGGTTGGAGGATCTATTGCTTATTCAAGGGGAAGTGAAGAAGGGCAGAAAAGGTTCGGAGTCAGGGGCTAAGCGAAGGCCGTCAGTGCTGGCGATAAGCTCAATGGAGGGTGGTGACGGTAGGAGAGCAAGCTTAGCTTCGGTTGCGAGCGGGATCAGTGATCAGGACGGGTCAGATTATGCCATGTCGTCCGAGTACGAGGAGAGCAGTGACAGTGAGAGCGAAGACCAAGCTGAAAACGACGAGGAAAGGCCGAAGCGCTCATCGAGACGCAAGCTTTTGACACACTTGTCTTCTTCTTCTTCTGATGCTGCGGCGAGCTTCAATCGCTCTCACACCAGCGGCAAGGACTCGATCAACTCCACTTCTACAAACGCTTTCGCACCTTCACCAACTCGTACTCGATCCGGGACGATCTCGAACCCCACCGCCACCTCTTCTTCCTCTAGCTCTCTGCTGGGCTTACCGCAACGCATTGCCCGCACATCAGCTGAATATTCTCGACTCCGTTTCCTTCATCGCCGTATCTCTGAAGAGAATCTCACGCACTACACCGACGCGTTACAAGACCGTCTGGATTCAATCCGTACTGTCTTACGTCAAGACCTGCGTACGCTTCTTCGCTCCCTTCTCAGCCCTCAATCTCTGCTCATTCATGGTCGAAGCTCTACTCATCTTGATGTTCCTCGGTCGCCAGAATCGAAAAAGGCAAGGCCGACCTCTGCAACAGCGAGAAGGAGCAGCTTCTTGCAGAGTCTGTCGTCCAGACCTACACTATCAGAGGCGACGAAACAGGGAAGTGAGCTTGATGGATGGAGCCAAATCGCCGAACCGCTTGAAGACAAAGGAAAGGAGGCCGAGGTGCAATACTGGGAATCGAGATTGGAGGAGCAAAGGGGCTGGCTAGAGATGGCGTTGGCTACTTTGAATAGCTTAACGCTCGCGAATAATAATAGCAGTAGTAGCGAAGTTGGTCGAGGCAGGAGAAAGAATGAAGCTGAAGCAGCGGTGCTTGATCTCTTTGTGGCCGAGTGGGCAGAGAAAAACATCGTCAATGCTACGCCAAACCAGCAGCAACAAGAGCAGCAAGGATTAGAGATGGCAGACTTGCCAGAGGCAGTCAAAGCAATGTTCGCCGAACATCAAGCTGAAGTTCAACGTAGACTTCTTCCAATGCCCTCTTCGTCAGACTCCTCTTTGCTCGTCAACCTCTACAATGCGATTCTGACCTTCGTCGGCACTACGGCATACCACGTTATTGATGCCGCACGGGAGCTCTCCCTCACTCCCACGAACACTTCCTCATCAGTCGATTCCGCTTCTTCGCCGAACGATCCTCCTACCAGCAAGAACGACGACGGCAGCAGCACCGCATGCGATATCTTCACCAATGTCCTCTGGACCCACCTTTCCTCCACCTTACTCGAATCTCAAGGCCAACGCATCTTCTTTGTCGGCCAAACCGATACCTTTTACTCCAACTTTACGCTCACCTCTTCCTTCCTTTCCCACTTTGTCTCCCTTTCACCCACTTCTGAGGCGAAACGTGCAGTGGAAAACAGCGATACTTGGTTGGCGTTCAAACGAAGATGGCAGTTACCCGTCTACTTTCAGATGAGGTTCAGGGAAGTCGTGACGCGTCTCGAAAGTCAATTTGCCTCCCCTGATGGCACGGTTGTAGTGGAGGAGGAAGAAGGGGAGGGGGAAAGGTTGATGAAGGGTACAAAAGCGACGTTGGAAGCCATCGAAAAAGTGTGGAGCCCAGGCGTGCATATTCATGAACTTTCGGCGAGGGAGTGGAGGGTGACACTTCAACTTTTAAGTCGGTTCAAAGGGTGGATTGAAGAGTGGACTCCTGCTGAATTGTTCTCTGCCAAAACCGTTGGTGGCGAAGCTCAGCCTAGGGGGAGCTTGGATGTCCGCACCAGCTCCAGCTCGAGTGGCGCTGTTGGCGCAGCAGCAGCGGGTGCCGAGATCTCGAGAGTTTCCACACCCAACCCGCCTGGCGATCAGTCTACGCAACAAACGGAAGATACGCAACTGGCCTTCGCTGTACAGTTGCTCTCCAACTGTTTTACCCTCCAACAACGCTTGGAGAAGATGCTAGATGCTGTGATTCTACCGCGTATTGGAGCCGGACTTACACTTGGCAATGCAGAAGAAGAAAAGGGGGAAGGCGAAGAGGGACTGTCAGCGCTACGCGCCGATTTGTGGGCCGTACTGGAGAGCGAATCATTCGACTTCATCCCAGGCCTCTCCAACGCAGTAGGCCGGTACGCTTTTAGCATCTTAACCCCTCGTATGGCCTCCCCTTTGCGACTGCTCCGTTCGTACAGCGGTGCAGCGATCCGCCCTTCCCCGCACTCCCCCTCTTCTTCCTCGGGTACGCCGAGCTCAGTTGAGGTCATTCATACGATCTTTGCCCCACTCGAAACGTTCCTCTCCCGCATCTCGGGCGAAGGGGTATCGAAGCATACGCGAAGGGTCTGGGTCGAAACAATCCTATCCGACACCCTAAAACGTTACATTTCCACTCTGGAAACGATAAATAAGAATCAAGCGAGCTTAATGAAGCTCAAAAAATCCCAAACTGGTGGCGGGCTGCTGGGAGGACTGTTCAAATCCTCCTCTGCAACACCAGACGCAACAACAGCGCACAAAGAAGGCTCGAACGGCAAAGAAGCCCTGCAAACATTCAAATCCAAACTTCAATCCCTTAACCTCGACATTGATCTAGAAGATTGGCAACCTTGGTTGAGGCTCACCGAGTTTCTCACCGAAGCCGCGGAGGCGTAGAAAACCTATACCTTCCCCCTGGCACGAGATTCTTCGTTTGTAATTCTAGACGCAAATCCCAACCACACACTTCACCCTTCCATTCTGACTTTTGACTGATGACTAGCCCAAAAGGAACCTTTCAGTGAAGCGAAGAGCACACACCGCCCAACACCAGTGAAACCCCCCAAGCCGTGATCAAAGAACGAGAAACGGTGAAAGAGAATGAAAATTGTTTCGACTGAGGCTGAGTGCAATAGAAAACATGAGAGTTTGAGCGAAAAGTGAAAAAACGGGATCGTTGAACGGGGGAATTCAAGCGCGTATTAGAAGGTCGATGGACCGACGTCCGAAGGTGAAGCCAAGCAAAAGCAGACGATGAAAGGCAACTTGCGTGTATGTAGTGCCCCCATTCTCTGCTTTGCATGCGTCACTCAACCCTTCGATATGGCACGAAAGAGAGCGGTTCGGACAAACTTCAAGGATCCCATTGATCCTCCTCGGGCTCTCGATCGCCTTCCACCTCGGCCATGGTATGAAACAATTCCACCGCAAAAGCATTCATAATCCCCGGCGTCACCATCTCGGCTTCCTCTAAGCAAGCTCTCAGATTGGCCAAGGTTCGTACAGCGTCTCTACGAGATGCGACTGCCATATTGAGCTGCTCGATGACGGGCAAAAAGACGGTATCGAGGGCTGTGAGGCGTGCGCTTTGCTGCTGTTGTTGTTGTTGTTGTGCTTGCTGAGGTGGTTGCTGTTGCGACGAGCCACCGCTGAGTTGCATCTCTTCCATCCGCCTGCGCTCTTGTTCAACGCGATCGCGGTCAGAGTAGCCACGTTGCTGCTGATGCTGCTGCTGGCTGTGGTTGTCCGAGTAGTAGGGATCGGATGAAGCAGCATGACCGTTGGATGGAGCGGAGGGATGCGCAGAAGATCCACCAGAGATAGCTTTGTCGTAAGCATCAGCTGCAGAGAAGCTTGGCTGGCGAGGAATGGCATCACCAGAAGTTGGAATACCGGGTCGAGCTTGCGTCGCCGCCAAGCGAACTGTTCCACCTGCGGATCCAGAGCCAGACCCGATCGAGCCGGAAGATCCAGAGGTACCGAATCTTCGGTCTGGCTGCTGTTGCTGATATCGCGATTGTTGTTGTTGTTGTTGTTGCTGTTGCTGCTGCTTCTGCTGTTGTTGTTGTGCGTACTGCTGCTGCTGCTGCTGTGTTGGTGGCGGTGGAGGTGCGTGCCGTGGCGATTGGGGCGGAGCATGTTGAGGAGGTGGGTGTGGGTAAGTTGGAGAGCGGGCTTGCGGTTGTGGCGATCGCGGTGGTTGTTGCTGAGGCACCTGAGGAAGTTCTTTAGGCTGATATCTTCCATTCTGCGGGTCCTCTCCGCCGTTTGCAGCCGCCGCTGCGGCAGTCATGGCGCTAGCCGGCATGCGCATCGCCACTGTACCCCTGCCACCACGACGCATGGTGTTGCGGACGGTGCCAAAGTCCCATGTGTCCTCTTCACCTTCCTGGTAGTCATCATCTGCCTCCTCGCTCTCCTCGGACTCGTGACGATCCCCGCCTTCAGCCCTCCATCGCTCAAGCCTCTCGATCAGCTCTGTGAGATATGTAGTCTTTTTGGCCTTACGGATGAAAGGGTGTTTCAGCAGCTCCCGTGCGGAGGGTCGGTTAGCGGGATCTCGTTGCAGGCAGAGATTGACAAACTCCTTAAAAGGTCTGGAAAAGGGACCTTCGAGCTGAGGAGGTGGGTTCTTGGGAATGAGGAAGAGCACCTTCATGGGATGCAGGTCAGCGTAAGGCGGTTCGCCCATGGCAAGCTCGATGGCAGTGATTCCCAAACTCCAAATGTCGGCCTTGAAATCGTAGCCGCTCTGCTTGATGACTTCTGGACTCATCCAATAAGGGGTGCCGACAAAGGTGTTCTTCTTGGTCATGGTTGCTGTGAGCTGGCCGGAAACACCAAAGTCGGCCAGCTTGACATCACCTGTGGCCGAGAGCAAGATATTGGCGGCCTTGATATCTCGATGAAGCTTTCCCTCGCCGTGCAGGTATTCGAGACCTTTGAGGAGCTCACGTACGACGATAGCAATGTAATCTTCTCGAAATCGACCGGGTTTCATCTGAGGAGATGTTTGGACGCCGATGCAGTGTCATCAAAAGGAGGGAAGAGAAGCAAGTTGTTAGCCACTTGTGTCTCGCCGTTGGTGGGCGCAGCGCTTGTGGGTATATGCGTTCGACGCACCGCATACCGCGGAATGTTGAGAGACTCACGAGATCAGAGCAACTGCCTCCAGAGCAGTATTCCATGACGATCCAGAGGTTGGTGCCTTTGAGCCAGGAGCCATGGTATCTGTGGACGGAGTGAAGCGGGGCAAAGATGGAGCAATTGTAAGCGTGGCGAAACTTGCATTGGAGATTCGATCATGGTTTGTAAAGAAGGCAGGGTACCTACTTGGTAACATGTGCGCTGTCGAGCTGGCTGAGGATAGCGATTTCCTGCTGAATGTCGTCAATTTCATCTTCGGCGTTCTCGAGATCGATGATTTTGATAGCAACTGGCTGTCGGGATCGTTTGTCGAAGCCCTTGTAGACTTCACCGAAGGAACCCTTTCCAACTCGATCCTGCTTGACGTAGTAGTCTTCGGGATCAGCACCCTGCGGTGGCTCGATCATGATGGTCAAGAGGTGGTCTTTGAGAGACTAGCAAGTGCCGTTCTTTGAGTGGTTAAAAGTGGAAATTTGTGAGGCCGTGCAACAAAGACTTGCTCAGCTGAAGTGACTGTGGCTGTGACTGCTAGTGCAGAGGTCGGATGTGATCCGATGATCGATGTGCAACGGAGAATGTGTCTTCGGAATAGCCGAACGAAGGAGTGTAGATCCAATCACAATCGTAAGGCTGATTCGGATCGATGCGAGCTTTGAAATGCAGCACAAGAGTGTATGCGATGCTGTATGAGGAGCCAGAAGTCAAGGACAGAAACTCGTTCAAGCTTGGAAGTGGTATGGTGCTGGATGCTTGGGTATCGTGGTCGTGAGAGATCCTTAACTAGATGGTGTGCAGGAGTGAGATTGTCGTAAATGCAGAGCAATATAAGTGGGTGAACTCCGACAGGAGCGAATGTGTTTATGCGACAGGCGAGCCGTGTGCTCAAAGCCGATGATGATGCCGAAAGGAAGGGAGGAGGTGAATGGTGGTGATGGTGCTGGAGCAACAGTGTCAGCTATGAACAGTGATGAGAATTGCAGCTTGTTGGCAATATCTCTCGACGACAGATACGGGTCAAGTTGAATGAATGCGCGAGACAACCAACCAAGGCTGTGGAGGGCGAAATGTAGAAGCTGTGCGTGCGTGTCTGTGTGTGTGTGTATGTGAGCGGCGTGTGTGCCTGTGTGTGCGGGAGAAGGTGAATTTGACAAGGCTGGCCCGAGACAGCGAGCGGAAATCAGACAAAAAGGGGCCCGAGAGGCGCAGGGGTCACTGCCGTTGATGCTTTGCTGCTTGCTTGCCTGCTTGCCGCTAAGTGGGAGAATAAACCAGATTTGAGAGGCGCAGAGGCGCTTCGTCGGGAATTGCCAAAAAAGGAGATTGAGAGAGAGAGAGGGAGAGCCACATAGAAGCGCAAGTGTGTTGGTTGATGCGTTCGTTGCTGCTGCGTGTTGCTGCGTGCTGATGCTGCTGCCTGTTGATCTACTGTCACGGCAGCCCAACTGTCAAGCAAGCCTGTGTGTGTGAGTGTGTGTCTTTCCTTTCTCTTGTGTTTCTTTTCTTGATGCAGAGCAGTACGCGACTCCCTGTCTCAGAATTGCGCGCTTTCTTCAGGGAAATCACGCGCGCCAGCCTGTTCTGTGCCTCTCTCTGCGAAGACAACACTGAGACCCACACTGCAGCAGCGACAGCAGCAGCAGCATCAAAGCGACCACACCGGAAGACAGCTTTGACGTCCAGTCTCGCGAAGCGCTCCATCGTAGCGCATTTTCTTTTGGGATTGTTTCCGAACGTCATCCTTCATCTGAAGTAGACTTTGGCGCTCATACTTCAGCGCTTTATAAATGGAGATAGGCTTGCTCTCGAGAAGTAATAGCGGGTGCCTGCGCACACGGCTTTATGCAAAATTGTTGAGCTGCTCAATTTCCCCAGAGAAGCTTGAGAAGCTCGAGAAAGAGGCGGCTCCAAATTGCATCTCAGCCAGCTTTTTCCTTAACCCCTGGATTCCGATCGCCTACATTCATCCGAGCGGCAGTACGATGTCGTCAACCATCTGCGGCCGGTCAAATTGCCTTCCGTTGTCCGAATTGATATCGTACAGCGGAACAGTGCTGGCAACGCTTCTCTCTCCATATCGAGTTGACGCCGATCATATCCTATTGTCTTCCTCATTTTTAGGGGTCCATGGCTGCATGGTCAATTCACTTGACCGGTATGCAGTGCTTTCCATGGATCATCAAGGCGATGGTCGCACACATGTCTGCTTCGAAACGAAGCATGAGTACAGCTGGACTAGAACAACGAATGAGATGATTCAGTCTCTCGCCAAGATGTCTCGGATCAAGCGTTCCTTGCGTCGATTGCCTAGTAATCCACAGACACGCAACTCCTTCCATATCAAGCCAAGCTGATGAAGACGGAATGCGATCAAGTGGATAAATCTCGGCGTAACATGTTTTCGGAGATTTTTTCATCCTTGCTCGCTCGCTAAAATCGTAATCGTCGGCTTTCGGACTTGAGCAAGATGTCGGTGTGTGGAAATGACTGACTGCCGAGTAAGCCGTTTCTGATTCTTCTTGCGGAAATCGATTCTTCCTGTCTCCCCACCTTTTGTGCTGCAGTTCCGGTTCTAACGGCCCTCTTCCTTGTTGCTTGTCCGACGAAACAACACTGCAACCCCACACTTTGCTGTACACATTCAACAGCACTCCTAATCCTATACTACGACAAGACGATCCAAGGGCTTCCCGCATCCATTCCTACCTTACCATCGTTGAGGATTTCTACCATACTATCATAGAGAAGGACTGAGCTCCATATATACTACAGCCCACCATGGCATCCACAACGACAACACAAGCGGCGGCCGCAGGCACATCGGCAAAGCCCGTCAAGATCTCGACGTTCGAAGGATTCGCATCAGGTGCTTTGGCTGCCATGACCGCCGTCACCGTCACCAACCCCATGGAAGTCTGCAAGACGCGCATGCAGCTTCAAGGTGAACTCATGTCGGCTGCACCTCGTGTTCTCAGTGCTCAACCCGGCTCAGCAGCACCTCAAGCAGGTGCACAGACTGCAGCAGGCGCACGTCTCTACAAATCTTCGCTTGACTGTTTCGCCAAAACGCTCAAGACTGAAGGTATCAAAGGTGTACAAAGAGGTATTGGTGCAGCATACGTCTATCAGCTTTTGCTCAATGGTAGTCGACTTGGATTCTACGAGCCTTTCCGAAAGACCATCAACCGTGCAGCTGGTAAACGACCCGATGAACAGTGGGCCGCTGGAGCTTTCGCTGCAGGTGCATCAAGTGGATGCGTTGGTGCCATCCTCGGTAACCCTCTTTTCCTTATCAAGGCACGTATTCAAGCCTATAGTCCACACGTCGTCATTGGTAAAGCATCGCACAATTACACCAGCACGATTGATGGATTCGCCAAGATCATCAAGAGCGAAGGTGCACGTGGCTTGATTCGAGGTATGGACGCTGCCGTATTGCGTACTGCCATGGGAAGCACAGTTCAACTCCCCGCTTACAACTGGTTCAAAGGATACTTGACCAACATGGATGTCGAAGCCAACGCCTACAACCCTCTCAAATTCTTGGCGAACAAGCCCAATTCGTTCTTCACCTACTTGGCAAGTTCCATCTTCAGCGGACTTTGCGTTTGCGCAGTCATGCAGCCCGCCGACACAGCATTAACTAGGATGTACAATCAACCAGTACGAGTGGACGAGAGGGGAAGAAGTGTCGGTACCCTCTACCGCAACCCTTTCCACTGTCTGTATTTGACAGCTAAAGCAGAAGGTGTCATGGGTTGGTACAAGGGTACGACGGCTCACTTGTTCAGAATCGCACCTCATACAGTGTTGACATTGGTGATGAACGAGGCTTACTTGCGGTGGTATACCAACTTTAAGGCCGGTAGATCGTTGCTCGATGCACCTGTTGTCAAGACTATGTGAAAAGGAAGCAGGGTGCAAAGAGAAGAATTCAACAGTAATCAGCAGGGGAGACGTGAAGTACACCACAATGGAAGAAGATGTGGTAGATCATCGATCCTAATCAATAGAGATCATCGAAACGTTCTTCGTGATCACCGTTCAGTGCTGTAGGTTGTCTAATCGTGCGTGAGGAACGAGCTGTGGCATCGCATTGATTTTGTCAATATTTGTTAGCCTCGCTTTTATAACATTTGAACACTTTGCGACGGTGAGAGAAAATCAAAGCTAGATGCAAGCCAGGAAGATTTCGAGGAATGCATCAAGCAGCTTCTGTAGCTCAACTGCAAGGATCGTCCGAGTTTGTCTCCTGCATCTCTATTCTCTTTCTTTTGTGTTTTGACAGCTGCCATTCGTCGGGCTTTGCTCTTCTGATCATGAGTTGATCGATGCCAAGGAAGAGTCGTCTGACATGTCTCTGAAACTTGCTATTGACTTGGCTTTGATGACGAGTTCTAAGAACAAGTGCGGATGGATCAGGCACGCAAGGCACGCAGGAGTGATGATCGGCGTTGTTGGTTTCAGCGCCAACTGTGTCAGACGAAAGACTGGTTTTGCTGACCCTTGTGATCGTTCTGAAGATCTCACTTTTGTGAGAGACGTAAAGCTTTCGTAGCCGCCCACTGTGGACTTATTTGAGAGCATGCTTTGATGTGCAAACACAGGCGGGAGCGACCGACGTCCAACATGGCTTCCCGTTCAAGGAAGCGTGGAAAGGTTCCCGGCCTCCCCGTCGCAGGTGGCACATCTTGGAAGTCTCGTCGGGAAAATGGATAAAATCGGGCAGCGGACACTGAGAACAGAGAGCGACAGCGGTCAGCGAGCTGAGAATAGGTTTACCTTCCAGCTCAACATGCAGCTTCGGCTAAACACAAGGTGAGTGAGTTCATGGCGAAATGTAGTGTTATGGATCTGCGGGACCTAAGATACATATCGCGAACTACTACAAGTCCGCAGGATCTGTTACGGTAGAGACCAAATCTAGCTCAATACGACATCGTGCAAGCAC